>JBCJKH010021582.1:0-52133 GCA_039877255.1 Loriculus beryllinus
ATCCCACTGTCCATGTCAGCGACAAAGATGTTGAACAAGACCGGTCCCAACACCGATCCCTGAGGGACACCACTCGTCACTGGTCTCCAGCCGGACATTGAGCCACTGACTATATAATTACAACTTTCATTACACCTTAACTTAAAGCACTCTCTTAACTCCACGGCTCCCAGACTGCATATTTGATTTCACAGAAATAAATACAAGAAATACTGCCTATAAAACAAAACTTCTAAATATTACACATCCATATTTTTGTATAATACAATTATAAACGTTTAAAACTGGTTTAATTTATGACCCTAGACAAAACTTGCAAGTTTCACCTTTAAAGTTAACACCAGTCAAAACTCCTCAAGATGAAATATTGTCCCTCAAAAATCCTCAGTTATCATGCACCAGGATGTAAGCATTTCTCCTGCTTTTCAACAGAAAAAGAAACTTCAAAGCCCCTTCTCTTCCCTAATTCCCCTTTTCTAATCTGCTTTGAGAGACTATTTCATTGTATGTTTTGACACACAATTAAGTTTACTTTTCAACATTTAAATGCTATTTCCTAGTTTCTAAAACATTTACTAAGATATTAAAAAGCTGAGAATTATACAATCCTGTAATTCTTAAATGCCTTTGAAGCCTCCGCCATCATGAAGCACACAAAATGAACACAGCGTACTGAGAAAAGTTACGTACCTTTACAAATCTAAGTCCTTTAGCTTTATAACTCCAACACACTGGTTTGTACACTTTTGCCAACACAATTTCATGTTCCTTAACAAGCTAGCTACAGTATTATTGCAAAATAAGGCTTTGGATTACACAGCAGTCATTCATAAACCTAATCTGAACCATTAATACATCAAGCAGGGTGATTTTTTGAGCCTACAACTGGAATCTTACAGAAAGAAAATGAAAATTACAGGGCAACTCTGTAGCCTCCTCACTGCCAACACCACTTTCCATACAAATGCTATGCAAGTGACTCTTAAACCGCACATAAAATTTCAGTTATTATCATGAAAGTCCTATGGAAAGCTTTTTTAATAATTTTTAAAAATAATATTAAAACCAAAACCACCCACTGTGATATTTTGAACTGCTGAAAACTTTGCTAATTAAAATTTATGTTTTAGCTCTTCCACAAAAAAAAAAAATTAAATTTACTAATTTTTAAACATTTTTTTTTGTGATTTTGAAAACTACTTTGCACCATAAACTAAGCACACTAAAGTTTCAACTTTTGGAGCTTTTAAGAAAACTTGTAAAAAAATTCCATTCACTTTGTTGCAACAATAAGCAAATACTGTATGCTTTCTGACAAGCATGTAAGCAAGCTACATATAAAGCTACAATACAGAACTAAGCATGTTTCTGGACTGCCAACTTTAATCATACAGGAAAAAAAAAAGAGCAAGAAAAAGCCATCCAAAAAGTAATCAGATGGCAAAAAAAAACCAAGATGTGGAGATTAACTTAATGAAGGGGTTTGGAACTGGATGATCTTAAGGTCCTTTCCAACGCTAACCCATTCTCTGATTCTGTGATTCTACAACTACTAATTGGTTTTACATTAAAACTGAGCAGGAAAAAACCTGTTTATAATGAAAATAATTTTTGAAGACCACAATGATTAGGAAAGGGCTTTCTATTCATCACCTGCTCTGCCGGAGTATGACCTGCAACCATATCTTTCAGACAAAAGAAAGAGAAGTCCGAGCTAAAAGACAGTATTCTATGATCAGAACCTTTATGACAAAGACGTGTCTTTGCTGCGGGTTTTGCAAAGAGGTATCAGAACTGAAACAAACTGGAGGCTAGTGGTTGCCCCAGAAACATCATGCTAAGTCACAACGGAAATGTTACATCTTCTATTTCCTAGCAGCGTAGAATTTTTAATTATAAGGCCAAGTAATCCTTTCAGAAAAAATACCACAGATCATTTTCTGCAGTCGTGCCACAATGTTCTTCAATTACAACCTAGATAGAAGGCAGCAAACACTTAAGTTTCTCAGAGTTTGAGGCAGTATATGTGTGTATTCAGTGCTGCTGAATCTTGCCATCACCAATCTCTGCCCCTTATGACAAGAACCTTTGCTTCTAAGCTGGTCCACTAGTGAATGTCATCCTGAAAGGCAATTCTCAGCCTAGAATGTTACAGTGAAAATTAAGTTATTCAGACTAGGCTTAATGCAGAGGGGTGAAAAAACAAGTCTTTTGACTGTTCAGCTTCTCTGTTTCAACAACAAGCTCTTGACACCCAACATACCTGCACCTCTTGTGCCTCAGTCACCCTGTTCCACCTGCTGAAGTCCTTTCAGTACCTGTTCCTACCGCTCCCTTCCCATCCATGGTGGGATGAATTATTCAGACATGTCAGTATGACAGAGAAGGCAGGAAAAGGGGAAGAACAAAAAGAGGAAATGCACTTCTGTGCACTAGCTTCCTTCACAGTCCTTCTGACAACTAAAAACTAGTACTCCCTGTGCAATGAGTAGCTTCAAAATGCTGCTATATACAGCCTACTCTTATTTTTTCACATATATGGACAGCTGAGTTAGAAAAGAAAAATCTTTGTTGAAATAATGACATGGAAATTACCCACTACTGTTGACTGGATTATTCTAAATTATCAGGGTGACTCTTTAAGTATTCCAACAGCTATTCCTACTGATGGATTTTTTTATGCCATCTAAAACAAAACCAACATATTCAAAGCCCTTCAGAATCAACAATATATTACTCAATCACTTGGATTGTGAGCTTGAACTGAGTCTTTGCTCTGCTAGCAAGTCATGCATGTGTACTGTCACTGGGTGCTCTCTGTGGGAGGAAAACTACATTACAAAATTTTCAGAAATTCAATGCCTTATTGCCCCATAACCTTCACCTCTGCTAGCTATGCTGATCACACAACCACTACCGACAACAGCTAACTGAACTGCCTGATCTACTGTTGATGATTAAGAATCTCAACACATTAATCTGTGCCTAAGTACTTTAAGTGTACAGTCACCAACTAAATTCTCTGAGCAGCAACAATCAGATTTACCTTTTTTACACAGTTCAGTTCTGACCTACTATGGACATCAAGCCAAACTAAAACAGATATTTAAAAGCAGTGCACTTTGCAAACATATTTGGCCAAATGAAACTATGGCAACAACAGTAACTGGGTTCTCAAATATGCTCAATTTAGCTATAATAAGAAAAAAAAATCCATATTTTTCTCATTTGGATTACTCCAGTCTTAAACTAAATTTTCGTATTTTCTCCGCTGCCAAAACAAATGTAACAGTAATGCTGAGCAAATTATGAAGTACTGGAAGAAACCTCTAACAGCATCACTAGCATTGGCTTTTCTAACCACTGTATGAATTGAGTAATATACTTAAAACTGTAAAACTCTGCCAAAGAAGAGGCAACTAATAAGGAACAATGTTAATAACTGACTGCAAAAGACTAGCAAGTGTTACAAGAAAACCACAGGGGTGAGAAACAGATGAGGAAGAAGCTCAGCTGTCACTGACCAACTGTGTCAGCATGAGGGTCACAACCCACCCAGAACTGCACTGGCCAGCTTGCTTTATAGAAAAAGAACTGTTGCCTGATGGGACTTGGGAGGAAATATGTGAGAAGTATTCTACAGACAGACACACTGTTAGATAGGACAATACAACATTTCTTTCAGTAACTGAATTAGAAATAGGAAAATGTGATGTGCCCTACAGATAAAGCAGCCAAAAAGTAGAAAAAGCAACCCCACACTTTACCTGCATAAAGCACTCACAGTGAGCACAAACAGAAGCAGCAGATTCTGACTGGAACATTCAAACCAAAGAGCAGAGGTCAAATAGTTCCCCAGGAACTCTCCACTACTGCCAGCCATTGAGGGCAGAGGACTACTGCTAACAGCTGAGCTATAGTTCAGCCAGGGATTTTATTCAATCTCCTTGTGGGACTACAACATACTCCTGCAGCAAAAGAGACTGAGCTGAAAAAACTGTTGTTGTTTTTTGTGCTTGTTTTTTGTTGGTTTGTAGTTCATACCTATTACCGCATTAAAAAATACACACTAAGAAAAGAACTATTAAAACTGTGGTACGCACATGCTGGCATAAGGCTGTCAGCAATACATTGACAAAAAGCAAGAACTCATTTAGGCAAGGACTACTGCACGTATCAGCCATTTGCACCAAACTATTTTTACAAGCAAAAACCACAGCTTTACCTCTTTTCATAAAGAGAGAGGGATGGCACAGCTAGTGAACAGGGAAAAAAAAAAAAAAAAAAAATGAAAAAGGCTGTTTGCTTTACTACTGCAAAAAAAACCCCTCTCAAACTATTTTCCAATTCTATAAAGATTCCTTTAGAAAACTGAACCAAATGTCTCAAAACTTTTTTTTTTTTTCCTTTTTCTTTCTGCATTACAGCTGCAAACAAATGCTTTAAAAACTGCGTGTCTATGGTACTACAGGTTCACAGTCACCTCTGGAGAATGAGTAACAGCAAGCTCAACCAACCCAGTATACACAGCACTGCTTCTTGCCCTCTTTTAAATTTAGATATGTAAAATGCTACAGAAATTTTACAGGTTGAATTTCTTTACAAATTAAATAAAAGAAAGTCCAACATTCACAAAAAAAGAAAGGCAACACAACTGAACATACTCTTTGATTGATCTCTTATGATATAAGCCATTTGCACTAGATTTTTCTGGTTCTGTTGGAGTCAAATTCAAGTGAAAACTCACATTGTCTGGAGTATTTCAAGCCTAACATTCACCAGTTCTGAGTATTCAATTACTTACTATCTTTCTGTAATCCACCCCGTCTGAAGCTCAGTATCACATTTGCTCACAATGAAGTGGCATGGAACACATTAATGAGGTGTATTATAGGGAATCTATCCATTTAACCCATTCCTACATAGGAATACAGAAATTAAGAGTTTATTTAATATGGAACCATCCATATTAACATGGATTCCAAAGTAAGGTTTATAGTGTCAGGACCACCCTGTGTGACCATTTTCACACAGGGTGTAAAATACGTGTTCATAACCCAACCATATGTTCTCAAATGAATGTCAGATGTAAGAAATACTACAATTCCCTACCAACATTTGCAGCGGTCGTCACAATGAAAAATTCTTTCACTTGCAATAACATTCAGTTTGCTCAATTTAAGTGGAAGCAACTAGCAAACATATGTTGTAAAACAAGGAAAGAATATCCAGTTTGAAGTCTAATCACACACTAAACAGGAATCAAGTACATAGCAGAGTTGAGTAATAATACCAGTTTTCTTTGAGTATATTTTGAAGATAGTAATGAAAACAGAGGATAAACAAAGGAGAGAACATCTGATGTGCATGTTTTGCACTATCGAGTTAAAAAATTCAAACTGCAATCAAAATGTAGAAGCTAAACAGAAGCAACTATGGTATTCAGTACAAGAACCATGCATCAACTAATACTTCTTGCCTTACTGTTCTGAACAGAAAAAAGCTGAAAATCTTGTTTCTCTGTAGTTTATAGTCAACATTCATGTACAAGGCAATGTAGAATATGCACAAAATCTCAAGAAAAACACACAAGATTTCTTTACAAGCACAATTTTCTTATACTGTAGTATTTGTCAATGTGTAATATTGTTTGAATATTTTGGATGGCCAAGTACACTTATCTCTGCGCAAAAGCTGAACTTCCTTAATAAAGAAAACTGGAAAGCAGAGAAACAAACACAGAGGATAAGACCAGCGTCAGACCAGAGTATTTTCTTTGTTTTAGCACTGTACTAACTCTTCTGTAACTAGACAGACTTGTTAATCTCAAGAGGTCAAGAATTCCACTTCCAAAAAAACCTCACCAAAAAAAAAACCAACCCCAAAACAAAACAAAAAACCTCCAAACAGACAAGTTTATCAAGTTTATCCTCCATTCCAAAGCTTCCAAACGAGAACTCTCAACACTCCAAGAACTCAGCTGTACTAAGGTATCATACTATCACTAGTAACAGACATCTCCATTCTGACAATTGTCTTGAGCTCTTCTTCCCTAAAAATGAAGTAAATCTAATTAAAATATGGGCTTTTAAAGGGTCACAAACAATGCATGTACAGTCCTGGTCTTCAGTTGATGACTAAATGTTTCTGGTATGTATTATGCAAAAACACAAACTTCCATCAGCTTCAGAACTGAAGGTCTAGTATGCTACAAGACAGATCAACACAGAAGACTAGCTGTTACAAACATGGAAAACTGCGTTGCTTTTTGGAAGAACTGCACTTGCGTTTATTGAAAAGTTTGATGACCCTGACATTCTAAACAGTTCATAAAACATAATGGTCATGTGAAATGACTTTCACATGGTACAACTACATCTATGTTAAGAACTAAGATAGTGTCAAAGGTTCAAAACAACTTGAGGGAGGACAAAAATGAAAATGTCCTACTAAAAGGTCCTACAATTATCATTTGAAATTAGAATTTGCTGAATAAGCCAGTAAAAAGCAAAGATTGTAGCGTTAATTCGAGTACGCGTAGGATATAGCAAATGTGGCTTATGGGGAAATAAACACATCAAAACAATAATTGGTTCTAAGCAAAAAAAAAATCAACAGGGAAAAAATCTTTGAATGTTTGAACTAACACACTTCGAATAAGCAATGCAAATGCAATGCGTCACCTTAAATAACAGAAGGACTTTCATTATACATACCTTTTCTCTCTGTTTTCTGTGCAGGGATGGAAGATGCAGATGTAGGCAGTTTTGATAAAGTAGATGCTCCATTAGCATCAAAGGATTTCTTTGGCTGGTGATCAGATTGTAGAGAAAATGGACTAGGAGGAACAGTGCTTGGGGTAGCAGTTGGATGAACCACGGGTTTGATGGGATGCTGTACTGGAGTAGAACTACTGTGAGTCTCTGCTCTTGGCAGTCTGTAGTCTCTGTCATTGTGCCTGCTTGTTTGAGATAAAATATTCTGTGGCAGCATACTACTGGCGTCGCTGGAATGCTTGTCTTCCACTTTTGCCAGGATTCCCCAAGTAACGTTGCAAAAAGAAAAAAAAATTAAATTAGAAACTTGTCTGAGACTGCAGTGACTTTTATTAATACTGCTGCACATCAACAACTAGAGCTGATTAAACTGCTTATGATTAAAGAAAGTCCCAAGTAGATCAACATCAAAAAAGGCAAAACTGGATTCTACTCGCACACAAAATGCATCTTCTGTGACCTTTGCTTGATTAAGAGTTCCGCTTAAACAATTTGTTTTGATGGAAGGCTTTATAACAACTGTTACAGTCAAGTTAACTTTTGAAGTCTCCTAAAAAACCTAAATCAAGATCTATTACTTCCCTCTTATATTTAGCATGAATAGATAATTTGTGCCATTTTTCTTTTGTTCACTGAAAATCCTAAACATTGAGTATAATTTAAGTTTCAAATTCTAGCCTTCAAAGAACTCCAAGTCACTCAAGTACTACTACAAAGAATTCCCTTTCAGCTGAATTAATTCAAGAAAACTATATATTAAATAAGTGACTCATCTGCATTTGTCACATGATTACAGACTTTAAAATATGCTACACAGGGAACATACCAAGCAAACACAGACTCATTCGTTTTATTGATCCTAGATTTTCACCTGTTACAAAACAAGCAGTTACTGCAATATGCATTTCTGATCTCTGTAGCATAAAGTACGTTTAGCATATGCAGTATGTTTCAGCATACAGAAAGACAGCGCTTTATAAGTTTCTGTCTTGTCAAGTTTCAAGCAAAGGTGAGGGATGTCAGGAGGGAAATATTAATACTTTGGCTTCTTTGCAAACATCCTGATAACTATGCTACAAATTCACCCAAACTACAGCAGCATACAGAAACAATCTCAGTACAAGTATTTCCCTGGAAAAGAAATTGACAAAGATTAAAGGTGGGTATGAGAAAAAAAATAAAATAAATCCAGTAACAGAAATTCATAGTCTAGGCAAGGTTTTGTTAAGAGTACTGGCATGGTAAATATATATTTTTAATAATGTACAAAAGCCACAGAAAACGTTGGTATCGCAGTCCATTAAATTAGTTTGTTATTTTCAGATGTGAAATCAAGGGTTTGGAAAAGACTTCTGCTTCTCTATTTTTAAGTTCAGAATACTACATTGACAGGTCTCAGTGATCATGACAGTCCAATTATACCATAAACTGTGCAAGTTGTTTCACTACCTACCTATAAAGATAACAAAATTAGACAGTAAAAGCTGCAAAAAAGGCCACCACTAAAAGCATTAAGCAAGTTGTGTACTAGTAAAAGCTCGAAGTTATGATAAGAAATAACACTAGCAAGAGCTGTCTGTGCTAGCGGCTTTGGCCTTTTTAGATAAAAGAAGTGAGAAAACCAGCTAATGAAAGGCCTTTTTTTTTTTTTTTTTAAGTTTCGAAAAAAAAACCAGTAATGAGAACAAAGCAAGAATATATTACTGTAAAAAAAGACACATACTTCCACTGGCAAACCCACTGGCAGCTGTTGCCTGCATCACCTCTCTTCTGTAATCCCTATCTTTTGGAAAACTGTTAACTGACATTTTGCTTGCTTCTTTTTGTCTCTGCTCTCTATAGAAAAAAAAGCACATGTTAAGAAAGAAGTTAAAACACTTGGTGAAATTACATGAGATGAATTAAACTATCCTAAGAGCCTGCTGCTACAGATGGGCGTAGGCAAACTCCAGCCGCTGCTTCCTTCACCAGTGCTTGTTGAAGCCCCAATATAACACTTCAGCTCAGTAACACTGAGAAAGACAAAACAAAAAACCCAAGCCCAAATGCAGTAACAACCACAAAAAATTACACAAAGAAAAAACCCCCACCCCCTCCCCCCCAAACAACAAGCAACCACCCACCCCACCAAAAAACTAAACCAACCATACTACTCCCTCCCCCACTCTAGATCATCAAGGGATAAAATAGGTGCCAGAGGTTCTGATAAGGGTAGGAACACAGGAGACATGGACCAGTATCTTTTACAGCAGTAATCTATTAGATAGGCTCAACTGCTCTTTAATGATCTTAAGAGTATTCGTTATTTATACAACAAAAACAGACACACACATATACCTTTCCAGCCACTCTTTTGGTTTTTCCCATTGTGAAACTTCTGTTCGGCAATTGTAGTAGTATTTTTTGCCTGAAGAGCTGATGTGTTCAGACCAATCATCCGCAGAATCGTAAGCCTTTAAAATACAAAAGGTGTTGGATAAAAGTCAACTGAAAAGTTTTAATATACAAATTTAAAAGCTTTCACTATTTTAAAAACTACATGGCATGCTCACATACACCCATACCACTAATTTCTATTTATAACATCTCTAAATGCCCACCTTCATCTTGATAGGTAAAGATGTGACCACTACCACTCCTGCTTCATTCTGCAAAATCATACTGTCTTCTCTAGATTTACCAACAAAGTCCATGGAAAAATACTTCTCTCAGTATCTACTTCACTTAAATAAACTAGTGTTTTAAAATTAAAGACAGATACCTCAATGCTCTAATGATTCTATATTAGAATAGTTTTACACAACATAGAAAAACTGCAGCCTGGGTATACAGGGTGTTTAAAATACAGACTGATTCTGGAAAACTCAACGAAGTTGGAAATGCATATGCTGCCTTAGACAAAATAATGGAAATATAGCATATATGAATGGTGCGACACAGGGATGAATACCAATCACAAATACTCACTGCATCAGAAGTTTTGCTTGGATTATTGCTGGGATTAGAAGAATGTGAATTTGAACTATGAAGAGCACTGTGGTTATGTGAATTTTCTTGTGGAGAGTAACTGGTCCCTGAAGGAAAAAAGAAACACTGTTCACCATGTATGTTTTCAAAGAAATCAGCCACTGCATTCTAAGGAGACAGAAGGGGAAAGGAGAGGGGAGTAGAAAAGGCAAGTTGCCCACAACATGGACCACAGCATAGTTCAGATGCAGAAGTATTTCAGGAGACCATATGCATATTTCCTTTTTCACACAGCATAAAGCTCACTTTGCCTTTCTAGTTACAATAATGCAGTATGTCCTTCCACTAGTCTTACTCTCAAACCTCATCTCGCTATGAATCAGCAGGTAGCCTTTTTATTTGTTGATGGTTGGAGAAGTCCTACCAGTATCAATTCAGAAATTAAGATTTTCTCCTCAAGTCAGAAAATTTAAATAGGCTTACCAACAGCCTACAGAGTCAGATACACAAAATCAGATTTTACATTCACTGGAGCAATGCTATTTTCCTAACCCTTTTGACACTACCTGGAACTGGTTCTAGGTACCTATTTCTGTTTGTGCATGTAGATTTATTTTCCTGCACCTCAGTCTCTGCAACACAGATATCAACACCTGAATAACAAAAGCAGCATTTCCCAGACCACCACCTGCTTCTGGCCTCCCTTAAAACAGCTTCAAGGTAACCCAGTTTTCCTCCTACATCATGGTAATCCTTGAAGAGAAAAGAACAGCTGGGAAATGAGAAGGGAGAATTCTCAACACCGATTACATCTACATTTGTGCCTAGGCTCATCACCATGTACGCCTTAACAGCTTTAATTACAATTAAGCAAGGCCATCCATTAAACTCTTCACAACCTCATTTTAAATTTCCTGCCTTTAAGACCTTTCATTCCTCAAAAATTTCTAAGCAAGTAAAATCTCTTCCATTATTCTTCATATAACTTCCTCTTTCTATGTTTTGAATGTTCACATAAATCACATCAAGCTAAGAAAAATTATTTTCTTGCACATCATGGAAAAACCTAGATATTCCAAATACAACACTCCCTCTGCCTACTGAGAATTTCTAAATACCATGGGATAGTACATTAGATACCATTAGCTTCACATACCATATAGTGAGCTAAATAAGAAGTCAAAGTGCTTTGCAGATGGCAAAGACTGTATCTTATCGGCAACTACAACAAAAAACAGGATCTTTGATAATGGACTGATAGGCAGGAATTAATGGAGCCATTTCAAATATATATATGTGTCCTCTGAGAGCCACATATGCAGAAGATGATCACTAAATGATATAGCATGGTACAGAATAGGAGAGAGAACACAAAGAGCCTTCTGACAAGAATTGGCAAAATTATCAGCTCAAACTTCTTCCTTTGCACCTCTAACCCTGCAAGTTAGAAAAACAGTCCATCACAAAAGTGAAAAGATACACCATGACTAATCTGTTTAGTACCCTACAAAAGTTGAAGGCTGATTTGCACACGCATGAGCTATTGCAACCTGAACCATCAGTAGCCGTGAACCTCTTTCTATACTACTGTGGGTAAAACCATGTCATTCTCTTTAAAGATCTGGGAGAAAAAAGGTCTTGTCCTCAAATACAGCCTGCAAGACAATTAGTCCTACACTGAAAGTACTCTGCATGCTCAGAGCCAGATGAAATGACTTATCCATGGGGGTAACTTAAGTTTGCCAAAAGCAATACTCGCATCATATGCTTGTGATGCAAGTAAGTAACATGTAAAGTCATGTCATGTTAGTAAATTCCAGAATTTAGACTATGATACATATTTAAAAAACCCCATACACTTAGTTTCCCAGAATGTACGCAAGAAGTATATTATAATTACAAGCCTTTACTCCTCAGACACGTAAGTCTTGGTTGCTTGGCTTTATTTACTATGCCCTCCCAAACTCTACTGAGATCATAAATTTTCTTTTTCATGTATTTCTGCTTAATGCACACATATTAGCTCATTTCTCATTCTGTAAGGTAAAATCATCTCCTTTTTTAAAGGAAAAAACAAGATGAAAATCTACCAGATGGCATGTTTGAACAGTTTTGTTATTAGTCACTTCAAAACTTCACAACACTGATGCAGTTAATTTACTGCAAACCCATACCATGGATGCAGCAAAATTACACTTTGTTCAGAGTACTCAAGACACAGTTGGGGTTTTTTAAATACCCTAGTGGTCTAAATACACTGCCACAGTAAATCTGCTGCGCATTTTACAAACATGAATAACAGCTAACAACACATGCATTAAGTCAACAAAATCCTTTAAAACAAATTCTATCCATACCATAAGCAAATTCCTCTCTAAGCACACGTTAGCCCCCCCCGCAGTCTAACAGCTCAGCAGCATCCCCCCACCATTTCACACTTCCCTGCTGTGCTGGTTCCCAGCCCCAGTGCTGAGTAACAGAGCACCTCAGAGGAGTGAATACAGACTGCAGCAGTCACACCCACCTACAGCTGGCCCCAGCAGTAGAAACACCTACTTATGCAGCAGCTTCTTCGTAAGGAACACTGGGTCTTTCCACAAGGAGCTGCAGTCCTTCTTAGCAGAACTCCCAGGCTGCACATTCATGGGCTTGACCTTAGTCAGGGATCCTGCCCTACCCGAGCTCCCCTCAGCTGCATAAAAACTGCTCATGGCTGTTCCAGCAGTATCAATTGCCTCAGGTTGCCAGGATAAACCATGTGGGCTTTCACAAGGGCCAACCAGAAATACATACCCAGTGGTGTCTAGGACAATTACACAGAGTAATCACAGGTGCAGGTTCACCCCCATACCTCCATTTTATGCATAATACCACTTTATGTTTGGATAAATATCCAAACTCTAACGGAATGAGCATGCAAAAGGGCTGCCAAGCTGATGTTTGCTGTTGGAAAACTTCCAAGATTGAAGCAGATGATCCTCTGGAGAACAAGATTTTTAGCCACTTCATACAAGTGCTTAAAGATCATATGCAAACATCAAAACCGTATCACCAAATTAACCACATACTAAATAAAACCTTCAGTACAAGGTGGGACATACTCACACAGCAGTCACCTGGGAATTCTAACAACCCAGCCAAGCAATCACTGCCAGCTCAGGATGTCAGGGGAAGTTGCTAGAGATCTTTAAAAGGCCACCAAGTTAAAATGGTATGCAGAGAGCAATCCACAAGTGAAGGTCTATTCTAAAAGGAGAGAGTTCCTCTTATTCGTAGGCTAGCTTTCACCATTAGCAATACCTAACCCAGAGTCATTTTAAGGTGGCTGTGACTTGCTATCAGTTCTGTGTCTCCCAGCTGCATGTCTGGCAAAACAGATCATGAGAAAAGGATCGCTAAGATTAGTCCATATCCCAGAAAAAGGCATGATAAGGTACAAAGTACACTACTGTCCCTTGAGGCACTTCTCACAGTTTCCTCTCACAGTCATTTCTTACTAATCCCACTTTACTCAAGAAAGAGGAACAAAAAGACTTGCTTTAAAAATGCTTGTTAGCATACCTTAAGACTTAGCAATTGCAAATACACATCTTTGATGCACCATAGGGAAATTCATACTGTGTTATAAATCCTCCAACTCAAGTTACAGAACTCCCCATGGAAATGTTTACTGCACCATCACAGTGCATGATTTTCCTCAGCTTAATCATTATTTTGGAAGCAGCTGAATCTGTACAGAGCTACCCTTAACTGGAAGATAGCCAAGAAGGGCACTGACACTACGATTCTATAAAAATATAGTGGTACAATCACATAAGCAAGCCTTCACTAACACTATCTCTAGTGAGGAACAGGTCATAGGACAAGGTTAACTTATCATGACTATCTTCAAGTCTTTCAAATGAAAATTGTATCTCACCAAAGAATGAAAACCAGCAGAAAGCCCAAGAAGCATGAATCTGGGAACCAATTCAAAAAGAGGCTGTGACTTTATGCCTACCACAGATTTGAGATTCTGCCACACCAAAGCTCACTTCCATGTTCTTGTAAGTAGTTTCCAGATTCAAAGTGCTGAATCCAAGACAGTCTGAACTGCAACAAGGGTTCAACACTACGCTGGACTTCAAAAACAAGGTATTAACACCAGGTGAGAGAAGAATATTCCTTTTTCAACAGTCAACTTTCTCTAGTAATCATCACATTTAATTAATCTCTCCATTAACACTTCAACTCTGTAAAATTAAGAAAAGTTGAAATTCTGTTTTAGCTAGGGATCAGACTGCCCTAATAAAGCAACCAATTTCTCTCCCTTCTCCCTTGCTGTCTTTCAAGAACAAGCTGAAATTCTTCGCTTTCCAAAACCTATACACCTATGCAAGCAACTACAACATCCACATGTACCAAGCTAAACTAGATCTCTTTGCTACTTGATTAGAAGGGTCAAATACATTCCACACCATCCTCTGGCATCCAAGTGTCTTAGCCTAAATAAAACTGCGTATTATACAGTATTATAAAAAAATTTCAAACTCAAATCTTAAGAAAGGTAACTCTAAATCCAGATAAATCTACAAAAGATGATCTACAATCCAGATTAGCAAATGGTAAAGAAGAAGAAAAAGCTATTTTTTATCCTCTTCAAATATACACTTCAGAAATTAGACAGCAAATTCATACACTCCCACTTACACTCAAGATTTAACCTAGACACAAACAGTACAATTATAGTACTTGCCATAGCAGTGTTACACCACTCAATAGTTAACTTCAATCAGTTCAACACAGAACATTAATGTTTCCTTTTCAGTCATATATCTTATTACCATCCTCACTCTCTCTTAGTCCATAATAAAAAGTGTCAGTGTGGATAATACAAACAGAAGTTCACAAACACTTACCAGCTGGACCAGAAGCATGAAAAATGCTCCCTAGCAGTAATGAGTGCTGTAGCTGGTAGTTGAAGGCAGTCCTCCCATTCAGTCCCTCCAGAAAGATCAGGAATTTGGGAAGAGCTCAAGGAGAGTCACGTTTTCTGTGCCCAGAAACCATGTACACAAAAAGCAAGGAAGTTCATTCCACCTGTTTCAACTCCATACACACTGTTCTATGACTCCACATTCCACCTCTTAGCTAATACGTAATAAATTCAGTAAACGAGACAGTACTAGAACCTGAACTTCCTCAAAAGAACAAATACTGACCAACTGAGAGACACTAATTATTTGTTAACAGAGTGTCCTGGGTCCAGCTGCAGCAGTTATTTTTCTTCTTCATAGGTGGTGCAGTGCTGTGTTTTTGACTTTAGTCTGAGAACAGCGCTGATAACAGCAATGTTTCTTAGTTGTTGCTAAAAAATATGCTTACCCTAACCAAGGACTTTTCAGTCTCATGCTCTGCCAGTGAGGAGAAGCACAGGAAGCCAGGAGGAAGCAGGGACAGGACACCTGACCCAAGCTAGCCAAAATGGTATTCCATACCACAGCACATCATGTCCAGTATATAAACCAGGGGGAGTTACCCGGAAGGCCCAGATCACTACTCAGGTCGGGCTGGGTATCAGTCAGCGGGTGGTGAGCAGTTGTATTCTCTCCCCTCGTTACTTCCCTTATCATTATTACTATTGATGGTAGTAGTAGTAGTTTTGTATTGTACCTTAGTTACTGGACTGTTCATATCTCAACCCGTGAGAATTACATTCTTCTGATTCTCCTCCCATACCCCTTGGAGGTGGGGTGCAGGTGGAAAAGAAGGGGAGGGGTGAGCAAGCAGCTGCAGGGTTCTGAGTTACCAGCTGGCCTTAAAACACGACACACAGGGAAGAGCAAGATAGGTTTTGGTATTGAAATGTCATGGTGATAACTATTTAAGAGTTGTTTAAACAGAAAATTATAGAAACTTAATCTAAAATAAGCTTAAACTGAAACCTCTGAAGTGTCTTCCGACTAACATCTTTGTTACTTCTGTGTAAATCTTTTGGCAGAACAATTTCTAAAGTTCTACATATGGGAGGAAAAAAGTAACATAAAAAGGAACACAACACCCAATGTCTCAGCAGTAACAAACCAGCCTATCATGGCCATTTTTATTTGCCACATGTAAAAGTAGTAAGACAAAACAGTTTTACTTCAGTGCATTTTTACGTGGCCCGCTGTATCGAAATAAAAACTTGCAATTTTTCTAGCAGAGTAATGGCCTCAGAGAACACACCAACTGAGCAGTAACATTTTCCAGAAATTCATAACAAAGTTGAATACATGGTGTTCTGCCAGAAGAAAGAAAATCTAACCTCATCACTGTATTGCCCAACCACTCAATTACGTATTGATTATGACCCCCAAAATAAATGTTTCATACCTGTTAACAAGTAGCTCTATTGAGCAAAAAAGCCTCATTTCCTCCCCTGCTCTCCTATCATATTGTGTATCCAAGACAGCAAAGTCTGTGCTGTTTTGTAATGTTTGATTCACAGCATAATTGTCTCAACATAAAGAACTTAAATCTCCAAGTTATCAGTCACGCAAAATTCCATGGAAATTAGTCCAAAATGTCAGCATAAACAGATCAAGAATTGTACATACATGGAGTGGGACAAACAACCAAATAGAATTTTTCTTCTAAAGTCTCAGTAAGAAAATGACACCTTAAGAAGGAAAAGACAAGAGCAGTAAACAAGTGAAAGTCAAGGACCCTTATCATTTTACTAATTCAATACTCAAAGAACGCCAAGGTACTATTAAAATGGAAAAGATTAGTTTCAAATTTTATCTTACAAACTGCATAATGCAACAGTATTTTGCTATTTTGCTGTCTTCTGCTTACATTTTTATTTTTGAGATTTGCTCAATTTATTTAAAAAAACTAAATTTTAATTTTATGGCAAACAGTACAAACTGCTCTAGAAAGAAACCCAGTTATATGCCCATCAAAAAAGAAATCAAGAGGCAGCAATAAAATGGCTCAAATTAAATTCAAACTTCTGGGCTCTCAAACCCAGCAGCTAACAGGCAGACAGTTTTCCTAGAGCTGTACATCAGCGTGAATGGACGTAAGAGCTTGAGTTGTCCTCACTGGAAGAACAGATATAAACTTTTATTTGCCCAACCATCCCCTTTCTTTTCTTCTCCTTTCCCTGTTACAGCTGCAGCAAAATAGTTCCCATAATTCTAGGGTTGTCTTTAGCCCACATCCCAGTAGCACTGAGAAATCACTTTTCAACTTAGAAAACTATGAGGTTCACTGAACAAGGTCTACTGAATCCACTGAGTTTCTGTAAGATCCAATGCTCAAATTTCCCAAGTAGTATCCTACAAAAAAGCCTAAAGGTATGAAACATGCACACTCTAGACAAATACCTACCAACTTTCTTCTTCAAAGAAAATCAGTATATTGGCAAATTTCTTGGTATCTCAATCATTAAAACAAAAATAAACAAAAGACTGGGCAAACAATTTTACCATCATCTGTAGAAATGTTTATTTCTGAAGATCAGTAAGCAATACCATTTGAAAGAATTGGCCTGTTTCTCCTGAATTAAGGCAAGTTCCAACCAGCTTGTGAATATTTCTGGTAAGTCTCAAAGGTTACTGAAGTAGATACTTTTAAGCAAATTGAAATATATAAGTTAAGTTAAGGTGAAATTCAGAACTATAGGTAGAGAACAAATCCTTCAGATTTACATTTGCTATATACTCCCTTTGGGTTCAGGTCACCTAAACAAAAATAAATGCTAGCAACCTCCCCAACATTGCTTCACATCTCTATTGCATCTATATTATTTGAAATCAACTGAAAGAGCAGCTTAAGCAATTTAACCCATGAAAAATAAGAGGTATCACCACGAACTTCAGTAACATATTCCTACCGCTCTAGCTCATGGCCCAAGAAGATCTCAATGTGTTAACTAAAAAACTCCCTGCTAAAGCATTTTCTTTTTAATCCTGCAACACTTAATGCATTGTCACATTTGTACTGAATGGGACACTCCTACAGGTAGCTGAGAAACAAGCCAAACTATGCTTTCATCCTTGACTCTAGCTCAGAAAACATTAACATATTTAACACAACATAATCTTTTAATTATGACAGATGAGAAGTGTTAAACTGACAGCCAGAGTCCTTATCACAAACTAACAACTTTTATGACAAACTAGTGATGTTTTAATTCCAGCATGGATCAGCACAGCATATGGGCGATAGACTGAATTTCCTCTCTTCCAAACCCTCCCCAGCAATACACCATGAAACCACAAGAACAGCACTCCCATGAACAGTAATACAGTACTAAAAAATTCAAGTTTGGCAAAGGAAGTCTAATAGCAGTGCAGCTACAGACTACACAACCTCAGGAAACAATATTCTACAATCCAGATAAACTCAGACTAAGTAGAAGACTGTCGGCCACTGTTTCATGCCTCAGAATGGTCTAATATCTCTTCAAAAGATAACTCCACTACATAAACACAGCAAGAGGTGTGAACAGGATTTCAGGTTATGTCAGATAAAGAGAGAGAAACTGTTTGCTTTAATAGAAAACTGTGTGTGTAGAACTATATTCAGTGCACGTCACAAAAAAAACCCAAAACCCCAAAACATTTCATTTGTCAGATCCCCTGAATCACTACCTCTACAATCACTGATACACACTAAATGGCAGTAGATGGCTCCAATTTTACAAAGTTTTTTCCTCTCAAAATCCAAGAAAAAATAGAGAACTCAAGACACTTCTAAACCATGTTGTTTTTAAATTATTAACATTAGGCACATGCTCAAATGCTTTCTGAAAGTGAGGCTTACAGGTTACTAAAAATGAATAACCAAACCCCTCTACCTTGGGGGGGGGGGAAGGTGTGACAATTTTACTTTTCATTCAAGTAGCTTCCTAAAGAACATAAACCAAATACATTGGAAGACACACTGATGTTTAACAACATACACATCAGTGAGATAAGACAGAAATTGCTTTCAAGTTTTCCAAAAACTGGGTATTCCAATGTTTTAACATTACAAGAAGCACAGTAATACTACAAGAGTGATAGATCATAAACTGGTCATCACTGACAGAAGTCTGTATAAAGTCAGAGGTCATACAAAACAATTTCTGCTTACAAAGGAGAAAACGAAGTAACAGTGGCCAGAACACAGCTCAGACTACTACTTCTTTTTCTATGTACAAACAGCACCAAATTAGTACTCCCACTCAGCAGTTCCAACCAATTAAGCAAGGTATGACAACTTAATCTCCCTGACAAAACCCTCCGAGCAAAAAAATAAGATTAAATAAGAACAAAGGCATGTTGTTCAGTAACTCTCAATTTTCTTTTCATGTTTTGGGGGTAGTTTCTTGGGGACAAAGAACTTTCAGCTGAGGATTCTGTGAATACAATATTACTTACAAATTAACTTCCAGTTTAAAATAAGGCAGATGAAGATGCAGCTTTTTCTGAACATAGGTAGGGCTACGCAGTGACAAACACTTGCAACCTTAATCCAATCCTAGAAGTTTCCTTCATTTCAATTATCATTCAGAATCAACAACTCTACAAGTACATTGTGTTGTAAATGGATTAAAAAAGGACTATTACCAGTCACTACAGTAAAGCTGCAAAAAGGTTAGACACAGACATGATTATTACACTTACATCCTTAATAGAAAGACTGTAGCAGAATCAATATCTAACTATATTAAAAAACAGGCAAGAACAAAAAAGACTATCTCATTTCTTAAATGTATCTTAAAAACATTAACTGAAAATTAGTATCTCTCAAATTTGTATCTCAAGATACATCAAATTTGACTACTAAGCATGTTCAATTCTAGTTTTGTTTTGTAAACTAGCACAAGAAACTCTTATTCATTCTCCAGTTACTTAATGACAAGAACCAAACTCACTTCAATACAAGATCACTGCTTAAATGCTACTAATATTTGCAAGTTGAATAGAACTTTGCTTCTCTTCTAAGACTGTAGCAACGACCATGAAATTTTTGATAACTCATCACAAATGAGCAAGCTAACTTGAAAATATTTAGTATCAGAAGCAGCAATCGCTCAATTAACTTTTACATGGTAACTTGTGAAATGATTAGGCTTAGACAAACTACTCTTTCAGTTCAGGACATACCATGACACATATATATTTATTACAGTATAGAAATGCAACAAATGTAAGGATTTTAATTTGATGCTTATTTACTCAACTGGGAAACAGTTTTGCAAAGATGATATGCTAATAGCATTCTGACAAAAAGTAGTGAAAACCATTTATGTAACACAGTTCTTCATTAAAAAAAATCAAACACTGGCAAGGGCTTAGAGTATGAGGGGTGCAGCAAGTAAAGACTGAGTTACAAATCAATATATATATATAGTGTTGTGGTTTTAATATGCTAGATTCAAAGCCTTAGTTTCAGGCTGGATGCTTAGCCTGGCTTAGCACAGATATTGCACAACAAATTTTTCAAGTATGTACAGTACAATAGGTGACAATTCCTCCCTCTCCCCATTAAGTAATTTTTTAAAATATTCTTAAAATTCAACTGGTCTTTCCTGGAGTTTTCTTACTAGAGTAAACTATGGCTCTCCACAAAACCTAAAGTTATGTTTACAAACTGAAAATCTATTGCAGAATTGTCTGGTTGCCCAAGCATCTAATTTTATTTCACTAGTTAAGTAAACACTCTCAAAAGAACTATACAGAGACTGCGATCATTATTGTAGGCAATATTTTGCCAGTTAAGAGGTGAACTTTACACTACTTGAATTTCAGGAGGATCACATTATTTCTTCTATTAAATCAAGCAGAAATAGTGGTCTTTCAAAAGAAATGAGTGGTTTTGAAAATTAAGTCTTTGTTCATATGTCAGTAGCAGCTGTCTAAATGAGCAAACTGCTCAAACTAGAAGGGATCTGAACTCCTACTGATGTTAGTCAGGGGGACACTGACCTGAACACATCATCATCCAGAACTTAATTACATGAAATAAACAACAGAAAAAAAATAGGTAAAGCACACTACCTAATTTGTACAGAAGAGTTTATGCACAAACGTACATTATTTATATATGCCTTAATAAAGAAGTATTCTTTGGTTTTTTTCCCCCCACACTTGAGAGTGAACAGGTATGTTTGAAACGAAATATATGAGATGAGCATAATTTCCTTTCCCCATTTTAGCTACTGTTATGAATAATTTATAATTCTGTTACTCTAACAAGCTCAGAAACAAATCTACCTAGTAAAACACCTAGGAAGACTGTTGCTTTGGAGGATGTAAACCAGCATGATATTTAATAAACCTGGGAAACCAAGGGGGAGGAAATAATCTGTGTAACCGGGGTGGAGCTGTAAATATTCCTTCTTAAAAATGCTTTCAGAAAGCCTGACATGCCTAAACACAGCAGATTTCTATGATAATATGGTGAAATATATAATGTTTCTCTTAAAAAAAAAAAGCTTAAGAAAAATTTATCTTAAAGGGATGCTGAAATTCTCACAGGAACAGGTGTAACAGGTTTGAACAGGGGACAGGAGGAGTTTCTGAAAAATTTAACCACGTTGAGATCTTTTCCGTGAGCAAGTATCAATACTAGCAATTTAATACAACAACCTAGTTTGAATCTAATGAAGTCTAGGGGTAACACAGTCATTACTATGGGTATTTTTTTCAAATTACGTTTTCTTTTGACAAAAAGGCTGCTCTTCAGATCTCTCAGAATAAGGAGATAGATTAAATTGCACTGCTCTCAAAACCAAAATCACTGAAATCTTCTCCAGTCCTTACAAAAAGTTACAGAGTAAATCTGAAGCTCCCGCTCCATTAGAACAGGTCAGAAATTATCCAAGTTTTTACTTAAAAAGTGTATTTTAGCAAATATTTTTAAGTATTAGCTGACTGCGGGTTTTTTCTGCAGAAATTAATGTGCATTTTCACAGCTTCTCTTTTCACAAGCTTTTCTCTGGTTGGCAGATTCTCAAACAAAACTGTACAGAGTAATCACACTGCCAGTTTTGAAATACACTCTTCAATGCAAAAAAGCACGCCGTAGCAAATTCAAGATACATGGCATTTGGGATTAAAAAACATGTACAAGCAGGACACATTTATTTTCTCCTTCTAAATTTATCAAAGCAACTGAACATCATTCCCCTTTCAGGACCCAATAGGAGGGAACTTCCATAGCTGAGCTCTAGAAACATGTGAAAGAAGGCATGTCTCCAAGCTCTATTCCTTCCCACAGAAACACAAACACGTGGAGTTTTATCACCTGCCCATGAAGAGGCATAGATGAGCCATTTTCATTTACACTTTGAGTAGCTATGTCCACTCTCTAGAAGTAAGAAAATGGTAAGAAGGAATTTCATGTTAGGAAATAAACTGTACCCACTAAACAAAAAACACTAGCACAACCACCAACCTGCACTAACTTAAAAGTAGGAATTTCCTGAGCCACAAAATCATATGCCTTCAACCACTGACTCCTAAAAACAGAGAAGGTATGAACTAATCAAACACTTGCAGCTAACATTTTCTAACCAAACATATAAACACATGAAATGACGTGTTTCCATAACATACAGCTTTTTCTGCATTTTTAAAAACATCACAAATATTTAAAAAACAGGAAAATGCAATTTTACAAATTTATTTTAAATTCCTTTATTTTTTCTCCCTACTAAGAAACTGTACTATATTAACCATGATCAGGCTTTATTATTATTACTGGTTTTGTTATTATTATTAAAAATGTTAGAATTCCTGCAAAAAGGATCTATAACTTATTTTCATTCAATATCGGCTTATTTATGATTTAAATGAAACTTGTTTAATCGTTATATAAGCAGAAGTAACCTAGTTTATCCTACTTCTTATCTCACCTCATCCTGTAGCCATATTGGCCGACAAGCCCAGATCTGCTTCTCACATTCATAGCCAAAGCTAAAGCTAAGGACAAGGAATCAGAAATGTGGATAGCAAGAAACCAAATACCACTGTCAGGCCCTCACCCTATGTCCGATTAGCCTCTCTGCTTCCTTAATGGTCATAACGATTTACAAGAAAAATATCCAGATAGGTCAGCAGACTTCATATGGAGGCAAGAAAATAAAAAACCAAAAGAAAACAAAACAAAGCTGACTAGTTTCATTTAGTCAATTCATTGTGTAGCCTGACTTTATTGTCTTTCTGAAAGTGGTCCTGTAAAAAACCATTGACTATTTAAAGGAAAGCTTTATTTTATGACTGTTATGAGTTCTTTATGCCTATGGCGTGACTCTTCAACAAGTTCTGCAAGACACAATTTTTTTTTTGAGTGAAAACTTCTTTATCAGAATTCAGAAGATTCTAAATGTTTTAAATCTTAGTACGTTTAAGCTGAAACCTTAGCTGTAGTAAAAAAGAAGAAAAGACGTGGAAACAGAACAGAATTTGATAAACTTAATGCAGCTTTTAAATGCAGTCCCTTACTTTAGTGGGAGAAAAACCCCAAGGTCTATAGTTTCATCGTTCTGAAACTCACATTATCCTGTATAAGCAGGTATAAGTACAGGCAACAAGTTTAAGGAGTACAGCATTTCTCTACCACAAAAACAAATACTTATCTACATAAGCTATCAGTTACTCTCTAACTTTCATAGCCACAAACTTAACTTTGAAATCAAATGTACACTGGGATGTGGGGGAAAGGGGAGCAGGGAAGAGAAAGGCCTTATTCATCAGTCTAAAACAAGCATGTGAAACAAGCATGTCAACCTTTCTGTAACAAGTTCTTCTGGCAAAGAAACCAAGAAACTTAAGACATGTACATTCTGTCATATGCAAGTTCTGGAAATCTAAAGCAGCAAAGCACTTCCAGGATACTCAAGATAGATACTGTTTATCTAGATGAAGCTGCGGTCAACAAACTACAACCCAATCTGGTAAACCTACAGACCAATGGAAAACATCAAAAGCTTGCATTAAAGTGGAAGTGTGTAATCATCTTTGAATACACTGTACATTCTAAGTCTGGTATAAGTTGTACTGAACTTCAGAAAAATTTTGAACAATTTAAATGGTGAGAAATGTCAGAGATCAGATCACCTAGATTATATTCAATCCTAAAAGAGTTTAAGATAGCTACTCCTAAAAACAAAAGTAAGCACTGATAAATCAAGCAAAACTTAGAATTTTACCAGTGCAGCAGGGACCTGCAAATACTGAATTCTACTGCCAATAAATCATAGCGCCACCTGATCCTACAACAGCAGTCAAACCAACATGTTCTCAGTGACTGAAAATCCTACAATGCCATATGAAACACACGGGGGTTTATCACAGGAGTACTACTAACAAAGTTAATTTTAACACCTTTCAGTCTGAAGTCCACTAATCTACAATATTTCAACTAGAAATATTAATATTACTGTTTTACCTATCAGTGGACCTCTGATCAGAAGCTTCAACTTTCTGCATGAAACAAACCTTAGAAGGTTGTCTTTAGTCATCCAGTTTCAAAACTTCCACCCCTTCAAAAATCATCACAATAAGTCACTCCGATTCTTACAGACAACCTAAAACCTTGCCAAATTTCTATTATCTGAATATTTAATTAAGATAACTGGATTTTGCACCTTTGCTACATTCAAGAACTTATAAGTATGCCACTTGTTTTTCCTCTAATTATTAATCAAATAAACCCTTGCTGTTTTCTCTGTAACTATACCAAGAGCTCTTCAAATCTTTCTTAATGCACAAATTTCAGTTAAAGTCATTTTCTTGCATCTTCTCTGAACTTTAAGAAGTTGAGCTCTTGCAACTTCATGAACTGTGAGAATCAAGACAGAGATTCTACTACAGTAGCTGACACATTAGCACTAGGAGGTAATCACTCCAGTTCTACCTGATATTCCCCTGATCATATATCATTTCTAGCTAACAGTACCCTCAATATTTATGCTTTTAACTGTGTATGAATTTCATGCTTGTTTTAAGAGCCATTGCTTTGCACAGTATCTACTTTCAGTAAAAGTAAAGTGTTGCACTCTTTTCTGTAACTTTTTACACAGTGGACTACTTTCACATGCCCCTGTAGATGAATTAGCATTTTCACTTCTGCATAACTTGGCTAGCTCTCTACTAGCAAACAGTTGTTATTATTTGCCATTCAGTCTCATGTTACTCATAGTGTATGAATGAGCCTACAATTTCTTCCATGTAGACAAAAAGTATTATTTAGGTCCAAGACCAAACCTACAACATTCAGCTCATTTGATGATCACAAGGGTTATACTTTGGGGATCTATCCACTGCCAGTTTTTAATCTATGGAACATACCATGTAAGCAATGTTTTCCCAGTTAAAGATCTCAAAATATTTCAGTCAGTGGCTAAGAATAACTTATTTCATGTCTATCCAAAACAGCAGGTCATAGAAGTTAGTCAACGTGTATCAGAAAATTAATGGCAAAAGTTTAGACAGAAAGATCTCCTGAATATTTCTGCTGCCCCTCAGACACTGATAATTTAGCTCTAGAAACTAACTGTTCATATTTCTGATATCCTTGCCCATGTCATGAAGCCTTATAATAGTGCATTACATCTCTTTGGGTTTTTTGGTTTTTTTTTGAGGGATGACAAAAGCAGGATATTAACATTTTCATCATATCTCTGCTGCAGAAACTGTTGTATTTTAAAACTAGGGCAGAGAAAAAATATTTGACATTGACAGACTGCTCCTTTGCAACTCTTCTCATTACAGTAGTCACACTAAGGAACGGAATTATTATCCCAAAGTACCGTGGGGTCTAACCAACAAAGGTCTTCAGGCCTCATTTCCATTAATTTCAAACAACTGCACGTTGCATGCACAGAAACATAAGTCAAGACCTCAAAAGCTTACCAGACATCTCCTACCCCATCTGGTAAAAACAGTGAATAATGGGAGTCTCTTGTCAGTCACCTGCTCAAAAATGTTAACTCCCCTTCCAGTAACTTGGAGGGCAGACTTTCCAAATGGACATTATTCTTGAGTACTGCTTCAGGATTCTACTTCTGATCAGTAGGCAAGTACGATCTGTAGCTTAAAACACATATCCTGCTTTGCAAGCTTGAAAGTTGGCAGAAAAATTAGATACTGCCAAGAGGTAAAAGGAAGGATTAGAAAGTGTGTGTAGGAGAATTCCAGCCTATTTTACCATCTGGTTTTGCTTTGGGCTCCTTTTGGTTTTTGCTGTTGAAGGTCTGAGAAAAACCTTCTGCAGCAGGAAAACAGGTGAATATCAGATTCAAGAGATGTCTGAATAATTTAGAAATTATTTAAAATTTACAGGATCAGCAATCTAATTCAGAAGCTTTCTTCAGAAAATAATGCAATTTTGTACCATAGATATTCATTACTGTAGACTTTCCACTTATTACAGAGGAATGAATTTCAAAATACTGTTTCACAAAACAACACTTCTAACAAAAATTTCAATAAACAAAAGTTTTAGCATGTGATATATTTCTAAGATCACTCCCTGCGCATACAACTGCAGGCAGAAAGCTGTCATTTCAGAACAGGGATAAAATCTGGTAAGCCATAATTGCTCCAGTTAGTATTTTTTTAGTAGGCAAATGTACTGAAGGGATACAGATTCATGTCAAAATCTAGACATCAACACACTGTATGATTAGGCTAGTGCTTTCCCATGGAAAACCACACTATTTTAATAAAACAAAACAAAACTGCACAAAATGTGTAAAGCAAGCAAAAGAAGCCCACAACTAAACAGCATTCTTTTACTATTGGCAAAATGTTACTGAAATTAAGGAACAGCTAACGAACTTATATGCGTTTTCCAGGGTAATTTTATTGTTAAAAGATGGGAAGTCTGTTAAAGGCCTTCAAGAAAGGAAACAATCTTCTAACACTGAAGTTACAGCAGGGAACACCTGAAATCAGGTACAACAAAGTTTGGTGATCCCTTCAAAATTCAAGAGAAAACATTAAGAGGAGTACAATCTTAGTCGGTGTAACGAAATGCTGCTCTCTTTTCAAGCATTATATTTAAGTCCAGAAAAGATTCATTTTTACACTACAACAAACTACTGACAAAGGATAAGCCTAGAAGCATCAGTGTTGACAACAGCCTTTCACTGCCAGTACATTTTTTTCCTCTGTAATTGAGAGGTTTTTGCCTGGAAGTGCCTATGCACTTGCATAAAAACCTGACTTCATAAACAAATGCAGTTAACACTGGAAGTTGGGTGCCATTAAATTACTATTTTCAACAGCAAAGTTATCACAGTGTCACCTCATAGCCAAAACAGACACAGAGCTTTCTTTTACAAGTTCAAGATAGTTTTAACGGTACTTGGCTTACACAATACTTTATATAGAATAGGTAGATACAGCAAGGAAACCAAATGTTAACTGTTAATAAACTGTATTTCTTTTCTTAGAAAGCAGCCATGTCCCAAACAGTATTAAGCAAGTACCTTTAATTAGGACCATTAGAGAATAGTCGCAGTAAAAAAAGCTATGTAATGTACAAACTGCCACCTTTACTATGGCCTAGCAGCAGGCAGCTCATCAGAAGAAAACAGATTTCATTGGTGCTTTTTGCTTTAGAAAAGCAACCCAAAAGTACAAATTTAATAGGCTGTATATTCCATTTCAGAGGCTAGAAGTATACGTTAAGAAAGCGTGACACTAAGTAAAAATCATTCCCTTATGACTTGCTTATGTGCCAAAGAAAAGCAAATTTAACAAATCTTTTACATATTGGCATTACTTTCCCACTTAAAAATCATAAA
This sequence comes from Loriculus beryllinus, assembly GCA_039877255.1. Taxonomy (NCBI): domain Eukaryota; kingdom Metazoa; phylum Chordata; class Aves; order Psittaciformes; family Psittacidae; genus Loriculus; species Loriculus beryllinus. Next base: position 27,517 of record JBCJKH010021582.1, read on the forward strand.
ATACGCTTACATAAAAATGTTTACCAGGTCTAGCTATTAGACTGACTTGAAAATACTATACTTAGAATCCAAAAGCTAAGCTTTTGAGATTTTAAAATACTTGAACAGATCAGCCTTAACAGGAAACCACCAGAGGACGTATTTACAGATCTGTATTCATATACTAAACCCCCAAACTGCTAGGGGTTTAAATCCAGAAAAAACCTTCTAAGACATGAATGCTAATAGAAGCAATTCTATTTATCTTGAACAAAACAACAACAAAAAACCCCACCAAAACAAAACCGAATCACATCTAAACCCCACCTTCTGTAGAACAATCCACAGCAGGGATGAAAGGGGCTGAGCAGGCCATTGCACAAGCCGATGTGTCTCCTGGGATGAACTGGAGACAAATCATCAGGAGCCTTATTTTGGAGCTCCCAGTGGTGGAACAAAAGCAGAGATCCTGTGTCTTCTGTGAAACTCACGCTAAGGAAAAACTGCGCAGCTTGGCCTGGGATGACAAAGAGCAGACTGGACCCTGCTCAAATGAGCCACTTTCCATGGGTGGACAGGAGCTTTATGGCTTACTAGTCCAGTTCACTGATCCGTGCTCTGATGTCTGGGATTCTGCTAACAAAATTATCACATCTAGTAAGAATCAAAGCTGCTTTGTGGGAACCATGAGTTTCCTGTCTTCTTTGCATTTGTGAAGAAAGACTTTGTCGTGTTCCCAGGGTAAAAGTCACAATTTGCATTAGGAAAATATAAACAAAATGAAAAGATTGGCCCTGTGATAGAGTCAGCACAACAGATTCAGGAAAGTACTAACTAAATGCTGCACAGCAGGCAGATTTTGATTTATATTTCTAAGCCTTTTTGGTTTCAAAATACAGTATTCTCTCTCTTTCATCTCCAGATCCCAGCCAATACAGAACAGAAACATAGCTTTTGGCGGTCTTCATTTTTTAGCTAAACTTGTTTGTGTTCTCTCTTTGTGCTTGAAGCAGAGCAGTAGCAAATTACATTACTGCTTCTCAGTTTGTGACACACTTGACCATGTTTTTTCAATAAAAATGACACCACTTAACTTCGCTGGGTCAGTAGTGAAGCAGCAAGAAAGATTTTGTTTGGCAAGAAAAACCAGCTAAGAATCCAGAGCTTCTTACAGCTAAAGCAAAATAAAGGATTTAGGTTAATTAGACTATTTATGAACTCTAAACTCTTCTCTTAATTTATGCATTATGGTGTAATGTATCTCCGTGGCCATTTTGAGCAGTTCTCCACACGCTATGGGAATATTTTTCCCACCCTGCACAGCAGTGGCATTGTGCAGACACTGCAGAGCAGAGCTTGTCCCTGGGGTACTGATGGGAGCCTTCATGTCTGCTTAACCAAGGAAGAGGTACGCTCTTTTGACATGAACCAGTACCACAGACCTGGCAAAGAGCTCCCATCAGAGATGGCCAGATGTCTAGAAGTGGGCAGGGATAGGATGTCCTTTGCTTCTAGGGCCATGTCAGCTTGGTGGAAACATCTCAGCTGCACAACTTGTTTGAGGACTCAGATTTCAGTGCATCTCCATCACCATCCTGTTTCCCACTGAGGGACGGGTCAACTGAGTTGGTCCTTAGGACACTTGTTATGCTTTCTGAGAAAAGCCTGGAGGGTAACAGGCACTCTACCACTTTTGGGAAAAGAAAGATCATTTCCAGCAGTGTCGGACAGAAAGACCCAAATCTTCCTTCTTATAAGCCTGCTTTTCTCTCACTTTTCTGTTATTTCAATCTCATGACATCAGCATCTCTAGCTGTGGCAGCATGCTCGAACACACATGGTAGCAAGTCTTACTTGCATTGGAGCTGGCTAGGTAGGATCACAGCACACCTGACAGGAACACAGCCTAAAAATAGGTATTTTGTCTGACATTCCCAATGGGTAATAGTCAGTAATAGTGGGTAATTAGTCAGCCAGTCTAATGCCTGCATCTGATGAGACCTCCTGAAGAGCTGCTCAGGCTTTAAGAAGCTGCTACTCTGCTTGAGGCACAGGAGGGCTGGTGGATGGCTATGCTCGCAGGAGTGCAGCCCTGCCAGGGGTGGGGGTTTGCATCTCCAAGTATTCCCATGGAAGCATCATGTCCCATGCAGCCTGTGCCAAGGTGTGGATGCTGTTCACCATTTTTCAGGGAAATGCAGACCATCAAAACATGCACCAGTGGGTGATGAGTTTCTGTTTCGGGAAGTGCCCTTCCATGTCACCTGGGAGCAGTGCATAGTACCCAGGTGCACAGGGAGCCAGGGCTGATGCATCCTAATGGCATCAGCTGTGCACCCCTGCATTTAGAACCGGGATTCCTGCTTGAGGCCACTCTGCACTGGGCTAGCACCTAACCATCAGTGCATTTGCAAGGCACCAGTGCATATGCAGTGAATCTCTTGTGAAGAGAGTAATTGCACCCTTCACCTGAAAGTGACTTTTTTCTGTCTGAGAACCTCTCTTCACGCACCATAAATATTTGAGGGATGGCATTGGCTTCAACAGCATGTAATGTCGATGGCAATGAACCTTGTTACTGGAAATGATCTATGTTGACAACCATGCTTTGGCTTTGCCTTGGATTTTATTTTCTGTAACTGCCATGGCATTTGTTTTGCAGTGTCAGGCCTTTTTCCAGTCACAACAATCTGTTTCATCCATGTCCTTATCTCTTAAGAACAGCACTTCAGTTATGGAAGGACTGCTGGTGCTTGTCTGAACTCACGTAATTTTGATGTAAGGGGCAAAGAAGGCATTTTTGTTTATATCTGAAAGGGAATTTCTTGTTTTCTCAAGTTCATACACAGCTGGCTTTAGTTGGTTTATTATTATTATTATCTTCAATTAAAGTTATGCAGTTAAAAAGCTTCATGTAAAAAGCTGGGAATATTTGCATATGTACATATATACACACACATACATATGCACGCATGTATGTACATATACACACACATAATCTTTATTTTCAAATTGAACTGTTTCCTAATACTGAAAATGCAGAGAAAAAATGTTATAATATGAATTCTCTTGAATTAATGACACACTCACATTCTCCATTTATGAATGGATCCTGTTTTTCTTGAACAAATTGACAGATTTAGTTTTTTAACAGCCTTCATTTCTTTCCAAGAAATACACTGAGTGTGCTTTACTGTGACTGTTCCTGACACCTAAATTTCACACTCAAGAGAATATTGGAAATGCTATTAGCTTAGAGGGGTATTTGAATTTATTTGTGGTTTGGCAACAAAGCAAATAATGTTTGATGTCATATTTGTTCCTATTTGTAAGGGAATTTAGTATTTTTGGAGATGTAATGTTTATCTGTGTTTATCCATGCATACCACATGAGTTAACTGCATTAAAACTGTTAATACTACATAAGAGGTGGCAGAATGTTTTTATGCAACTTGTTCCTCCAATAGAAAGACAAAGAAGACTATTTCTGAAGTTTGTCCAATCTGATGACGGAAAATTACACAGAAAGAGAATTTGCAAGTAAGTAAACAGATTTCCAATTTGCTGTTTATTTGTTTGCTTGATTTTCTATTTCACTCCTATTTTCTCAGATGAAACATGGACAAAGAAAGCAAACTCAAACAAGCCATGTTTTTTCTCCTTGCCACTGAGAAAGTCTTTGCGTATATGCTCCTATCAAAGTCTGTAAACATTAAAAGCTTTTTAGGCTGCTCAGGGGTTAAAGTTGTTCTACTAAATGTCCTTAATAAGGAATTCAGATGGTTTCTGTTTGGTTTTAATTATGACAGCTTTCATATAGGTTGGAGGGGCTCCTGGCTCTGCCCTGTTGAGACATTAAAGATCCCTTTGTTTAAAAGTTCTGAGGCAGATCTGAGAGTGCCTGTAGTTCACCTTTAGGATATAGGAAAGTGCTGAGACATGGCAGGGTTTGATGCTGGTAGACCCCGCGGTGGGAGCTGAGGCACAGGGTGTTGTCAACGTCGCTTTTCCTGCTGCAGCCTGCTTGCTCTGGCCATGATACTATCAGCATTCCTCACTGGAGCCTGAGTGATGGCTGATTAATGAACTGGGGCTATAGCTATCTGTGAGAGAGAAGAATTGCTCATTTCACCCGTGTCACAGTCCTAATTAGGAAAGTCTGACAGCATCTGTTTCGCTCCATGTATAGACACCAGATACACAAAAGGACTCCTTCCAAGATTGCTGTGATGTCTCCCCTGCAACACCCCTCTCCCCAGGAAATAAAACAACCAAGCCTGGAATTCTTTTCTGAGGTACACAGAGAGGAAGGAAAAACATGACCCTCCTCCTTAACTTTTATGAAAGGAAGCACAAAATACAAACTTGTTTCACAAGCACTTTGACATGGAAAGTCTCAGCACTATTTCATCTAAAAAAAAATAACAGTCTTTAAGAAAATACAAGGGATCTCTGTTCTGATGACTGCACAGCCCTTTTAATTTCTACTTTCACATGAGATGTCTGCCAGTTTGTTTGCTTTCTCTTTGCTTAGCTAGAACAACAAAGTCAATATGAAAGGCTGTGTATGCACCTCACATCACTAACCAAGATGGACCGGTCTGTGACAGGAAACTTGCTTGTCCTTCTTCATATGCACCAGTGCAGGAAGATGCTGGACCTTCTACATTTCCGTTTCATTTGCTGTTCAATATACTGCAGAATTAGTCAGTAACGTCTTGAGCAGGTCTTTCAAGAAACTTGCTGGATTCACTGATGTTACTCCCCAGTTTCTCTTGGCAACCAATTACTTTCTCTTCCATGTTACACTTGGCAGGACATTTAGGGTTTTCCAGATGGTAAAGCTGGCCTTTAGTTTGCCTGAGAGAAAATATCACTGGAGATACAAGGCAGCAGAAGTCAAAATCTGAAATCTGAATGTAGCATTAAATCTGTACTGACATTAAATCTCTGCCATCTTTGACCTTCTGCCAGGCTGAAGCATTCAGCTTTGTAGAAGATAAAATTGTTCACAATTGCCTTCAAATAAAGACATAGCAAGCATTTTCCTGGACATTTGGTTCTCTAAAAGGTCTTCTAACTAATAATTCTCATACCAGTGATTTATGAGCTGTAGATGCTGCAAACCATGCTTGTCTGAAAGGCAGTATTACATCAGTGTCGAAAAGACTCTGAAAGCTGTCAAGGAATCTCTTCAGGGGCTGAAATATCCACCTGCCTATTCTGCATTGACTGTGGTAGTAACTAAGCCTTGTAGGAAATGCAGGATTTCTGCCATGGCAGTGAGTCAGGATGTAGATATGCTACCTCATCTTCTAATCCTCTGCCAAATCAATAAGTTCTTCTCAAGGGTAGGATTTTCAGCTGCAGCATAAGGGGATACCGTGGGAAGCATAATGTACGCTGAGCAGAGTTTTGGCTTTGCAAATCCTCCCTGTCACCCCAGAGCCACCTGCAGAGTGTGGCAGGAGCCATTTGTGCAGGCACTGGGCCAGTCTGGCTCTTAGGTCCCAAATTTTCTTCTTCAAAGGAAAATCTGAGTAGGTGATGTACTTTAAGAAAAAATATCTGCTTTACTAGGAAGCTGTATTTAGTGAGATGAGCATGTCTGATGAGCTCACCTTGGTGTGCTGTGCCACAATACCTGGGACTGAATGAAAATCCCAGTCTCTGGCTGTGTGGTTTTGCCCTGTTGTCCTTCTATATAATGGCTGAAGTTCAAAGGAAACCTTTGAACTTCAGGGCTGTACACTCTGAAAACACATGCATTGGGCCAGCTTCTGGGGGGTTTCTCCTGGATCCCAGAGGTGAGGAACTTGATGTTAACCTCCTTCCTGGCGCTGCAATGAACTTTGCAAAATTAAAACAGCATCGGTAGTATTTCCAGGTACACTGAGACCACCTTAGGCAGCACCTAAGTATCAGGGACCTCTGGACTCAGAGGAAAGACTTTTTCTTTTCCAGTAGCCACACGCCTGCAGCTGTTCCATCTCCTTAGGGGATGCTCCAAGGGGCTTGGTGGCACTGGCTTTCTAGTTGCTCTACATACAAGCAATTTTTACAGAATACGTTTTCAGAGACCTGGTTTCTCTCTCCTGGAGCTGTGTCAAACACTCCAAGCCTGAAAAGTGGAGACACTGTAGAAGAACCAGAGGAGTACTGTCACAAACCACCAAAGAGAAAGGCAGAAAGACTCAAGTTACAGCAGTGTTTGTGTGCATGACTGCTAACTTGGTTGTAACAGGCTTCCATTTTCCCAGGGACACACAACTTCTGTTAATCAGCACACTGCTGTTTGGAAGACATAAGTATTCTTAAAAGAAGGTCAAGGTATCTCCATGGCCACAGCAGAGACAGATGGACCCCAGGGGTGAATATGTGCACAGCCTCAGGACTGAGGAGGTGCAAAGCCATGATGATGTGGGAGTAGCGGCACCCTGGCTGCCTTCAGAGCCACGAAGGAAATGTTGCTGCTTTCTCAGCTAGCAATGCTGGGGTAGCTCAGGTACTGTTGGTACCTGCAGCACTCTTACTTCTAGTCATGGTTGTTTCTGGTTTGAATAAAGCCTGAATGGGGAAAAGAAGGTTAACCTGAGGATATACATACAGCAAGGAAGAAGGAGGTGGATTCATCCCTGATTTGTATCTTTGTGCAGCTTTGCATGTTGCTTACTGGCGTTAGAACTCAACAGGGCTAAGCTTTTACACAGGGGCAACTTGCAGAATAAAGTTAAACATCTGGATATGTGTAGGAACAGCAGGTTTGGTACATCCAAGGTAAAATCAGAGCAACTTGGAAATACTGTGTGCTGAGCCCAGTGCTTGCCTTGCTTAGCTTTATGTTTGAAGTCTATACGTGATCTGTGCTTCAAGCCGTTCCAGAAATCTTCCCACTCCTTCACAGTTGCCTCCATGAAACCTACCTGGGTGGCAGTATTAATGCAGCCAACGTGAACACATGTCATCTGGGGTGGGCAGCCTGGTTTAGAGATCTCACTTGTTGAGTCTTCTCAGGGGACTTTTAAGGAATCGCATTAACAAAACACATGGAGTCAGATTAGGAAAATTCAGCCCTCCTTTGAATTTGCCTGCTAGATCTTTGCAGGCAGTTCGGAAGCGCTCTTCCTAATGGTGCCAGGGAGACAGATGGAGGAAGCTTCACAGTGTCCACTTTTCGGTCTGATCTCAATGAACCTTTGTGGCTTCCTCGATGCCAACATGAGAACATTTCCTCTGAAGTCATTTTTGTAAACAGCCCAGGGACAAGCTCAGAGCATTCAGCTTTGTTGCACAGGATGGGGACAGTAGCCTGACTGTTGATGTATTTGAAAGGAGAAAAACAACAACAAAAAACGTCGCCAGGAAGTTGCATGACTATCAGGAAATGCTCACCAAAGGGACTGTGGTACACAGAGTGTGCAAAGCCAGCAAACAAATACACTGTTTTATAAAGTAACACTTTCTATTTGCATTTCCAACAACACATTAAACTGTTCTGGCAGGGATGTCAACTCTGCTCCAAATCCTTTTTTACTTTTTATAACATTTTTAAGCATGGAGTCTTTCTTCGGGACACATTGCACAAAATGGTTGTAATAGGGAATTTATTTTCATGCTTATGTGTTCCCATTTTGTCATTAACATTCTTTCCACTGTACCATGGCCAGGAGTGGGTGCCAGGTCCACGAGTTCAGAAATTATTTCTGCATCATGTAGAAGCTCTGCTAATCGGCTTGTGTGCTGTAATACAGTGGGAAAGTCCAGGGGCTTTATGCCGAAATGCTTTCATACAAGCCTGCTGTGTCTTCCCATAATATTTGTGTTCCCCTTGAAACTCTGGCTCCAGATATATCCTCCCCTAAAATCTCTTTCTGCCCTCAAAGACGAGAGGTGGGAAAAATGTCTGGTAATGCCAGGAACATGGGCATTATTCAGAGCAGAATGAAAAACGGAAAAAAAAATTCAACAAGACTTTCTTCAGCATAGAGTATGTCTATTCAGGGCCAAGGGTTTTATTCTATGGGTTGGTTTTCCTGTAAGGGGGAGAAGAGTGAGCCTCAAAATAAGGTGCTTTCTAGGAAGGGAAAGCAGCCCTTATAAAATTCACATTTTCGAAAGAGAACATAGGTGGAGTGAAAATGCTTAACTCTGCTTAGCATCATCTTGCACTGCCAGCCCCTGGGATCAGAGCAGAAGACCCTGCTCCATGCAGTGCCCAGTGTTTTCTCGTAAGTGGGCTGCAGTAGATGAAGCAGCACCCCTTGAATGGCAGCTGCTGACTTCCATGACAGAAAGAGGCTGGCCATGTGGCTGTGGTGCTGATGTCCTCCTCACTTTCACTGGCCTCATCAGCTGCGCAACTGGGATTGCACAGTGCCTGTGCTGCTACAGTGGGTGAGAAGACAAGCTTTGTCCTCCTGTAGCTTAGCTCAGGGCAGCCTGCTGGTGATGCCTGCCCTCTGTGCCACCTCTGATCACATTCACCCCCCGTGGGGAACTTCTGGATTGTGTTTAAATAATGCCCCTGTAAACCCTGTAGAAAACAAGGGTAGAGTTCCCTTTCACCTCATTTGTCTGTGCTTTACCTTTTCTCTTGAAAAGTGTATTTGGAGTCCGATTTGATTAAACTACACATTTTCTGCTATCAGAAAAGCAAACATAAGCTTAACTAGATCTTAAAGTTTTGCTGTATCAAGGTCTTTTTCATGTGTTACAGTCTGGTGCCCACTCACCACTAATTGACTTGAAGGTGGGATACTGAAACCAAGAACTGGAGGAAGATCCTATTTCAGTGTCCGATACAAGCTCTCATTTCACTAAGCCTCTATAAACACAAGATTCAGACTAGATTACATCAGCTTGAACCAGTTCAAACTATTCATTTGAGAGCAAAATATTCTGTTTCATCAAAAAAACTGGAATTACAATTTCACAGCTCTAATTCCCATAAAATAGTAAAAGCAGTGAGCCAATGGACTTTTTTGTTTAAATTGAGGTATATCAATAGAAGAAAAATCTTGGTGACACAGGTGATAAGAATGTCTGCACAGTAGTTTAGTACTCAAGATATTCACTAGATAGATATATTTCAGTAATGTATGGGAAAATGTTCCTGGTACGTTTGCTATTAATCCATACACTGCTTATTTACTGCTGATGCATGCTTGCCCAGAGTCACATTGTTTTAATACCTTGCTGAAATGTTCTAATGAAACATCATTTCTAAATGGATTATATACACATTTATTGATTTGGAAATACCCTTCTTTACACACAGTCAGAGTTTTTTCTGTGTGAGTACTACTGTCCCAAGGATGGGAACATATGAAGGTGGACAAGAGCAGCATACCTCATTTTCTCCTTCTCCAACAGACCACAAAAACCCTTGGGTTTTACCCTCAGAAAGATTTAGCAGTTCCCTTCCCCAGTTCATATCATCCCGGGGGGTGAGACAGGCTGAGGATAGCTTTCCACATGCCTGAGATGGTGGGAAGGGGTTCCTCATTCCCTTTGCTAGGGATCTGGCAGGGGTGGTGGCAAAGAGCTGGCAGCAAGCTGCAGGGCTTTGGTCTGGCTGCTGGCTACCCACAGCTGCTTGGAGACTCATCAGTGGGGATGTGCATACTGTGTCCTGAGGCATAGTTTATTTGGGGGCTTGGACAAGATGATCTTTGAAGATCCCTTCCAACCCAAACCATTCTGTGATTCTATGGTAACTCTTCCTGTGACCATTCCCTCTTTGTCAGGACAAATCCTCTTTTTCTTTCTTCTTTTTTCCCCCCAGAAAATCTCTCCAAGCAAATGAGCAGCTGACAGTGTGAGGCCTGGACTTGTTGTCAAAGAACTGCAGGCAATGAAGTCCTAGCCTGTCAGTGGAGTGACCCACAGAATTTGGGACCAAATGGACAAACCTGGCCACATTTCACAGTAAAAGGCTTTCTTTTAGCTGTTAAACCATGTGCCCGAGATAGGCCTGCCAAACCAAGTACTGCAGGTGGGTTTAAATGATTGTCTAGCTTCCATTACTGTTTAATGATTCCCTAATGCCTGACATCTGCAAGTTTAGTAGTATTGACTCTCCACCATGGTAACACTACCCTCCATCCTTATGCAGCTTCCCTCTTCTCATGGCCAGCTGGTCACCCTTTTTACCTTTGTGTGGAGTATCCAGAGGCGAGAGTCTCACAAAAGGAAATTAAGAATATTTCTCCCTAAATCCCACCTATAACCTGCTTAAATCTCCTTAGAGGTATGACTCACACTGTGAAGCACTTTAGGTCATCGGAAACAGCATAGGAAAATCTGGTTTTGTGTTCCTGTGATGTTGTCTTCAGTTGCCAGGGCAAGTGATCTCCAAAGCTTCATTGGGACATCACTGATTCTCAGAGTAACAGAAAGGCTTCCTGGGACCTCAGTGCATGAACACTACCTGGTTAATACATGAACTGTTTTATATGGCTGCATGGAGTAGCATAGGGAGCTCTCCAGACCGTTCATGCTCTATCCCTAAAGTCTTGCACTCCCTGGCATTTTAAAATACTTTAGAGTGCAGCAGGATCCAGGTTCAGGCTCAGATGGTGAAGGCAAGCTCCCATTTAAAATGCATGTTTCCCTCAGACTAATTCTCTTGCTATTTCTCATTCCAGTGAAAGTCAGGTTGTGTAAAACCAGCCTGCTCTACCTTGACACAGCCTTCCTTGCAACCTTCAGCAGGAAAGCCTGTCCACCCAGACTGAGCAGTGAGGAGAAACGTGCTTTCCTCCTTGCACGGGCACGTCCTCCTGCCCAGGACCCAGCAGATGGCACTCCTGGACGGTGTTTCTCCCAAATCATGGGAATCATCCGCTTCCAGCTCCTTCAGCTGCCCCATCCCAGCTGCCCTCCTGGGGAAAGGGCTGCAGGGCAAGGCAGGGCTGTGCCTGTGGAGGGGGGTGAGCTTTGCCCTGCCCATTTCATCTTCAAAGCTGGTGGTCAAACTGCCCCAGGTGCAAGGCTGGAAACCCTTGCCAGCATGCCAATGCAGCAGGCCAGTCTTCTGGGGGCTTGCGGTCCTCTGCTAAGGGGTTGAAGCCAGGATATGGCCTCTTTGAAAGCTATACATAGCTTCCCCCAGTAGCCTCAGTGGGTCAGACTTTACAATGAGAAGGACAAACCTGTGGGTTGCTGGTGGTGCTGCACAGTAAATACAGCTTACCAACAGGTCTGGAGAGGTCATTATCTCGCAAATCAGAAAATCACAAAATCAGTGAACATTTGAGGTTAGAAGGCATCTCTGGACACTGTCCATTGCAACCACCTGCTCACATCATGGTCAGCTAAAGCATGTTTTCTAGTACTGTGTCCAATTGGGTTTTGCATATCTCCAAGGATGGAGACCCTGCAACTTCCCTGCTCCAGTTTCCCTGCAGGGAAACCTGCTCCAATGTTTGACCACTCTCGCAGTAAAAAAGTTTTCTCTTACATGTAAATAGAATTTCCTGTTTTTCTATTTGTGCCCATTCCTCTTGATCTGTCACTGGGCTCTGCTGATAAAAGTCTGGCTCAGATTTCTTTACTATCTCCATCAGTATTTACACACATGGATAAAATCCCTCCCAAGCCTTTGCTGCAACCCTTTTGATATTTCTTCTTTATTTCTTATGAAACAACATCAAAATTTAACAGACCCTTATAAGGATCCTGCTATTGAAAGACAACAGGTCTGAAAAGTCAAAGTTACTGAATTGTTTATTAACCTCTAACCTAGCTTTTAAATAGCATTTCACGGGATTAGCACTATGGAATGTTCCCAGCTCTATCATCCTTAGGTCTAACATAGAGAGTATCTCACTGGAAGAAGCTTTATCATATTGCATGCTTAACCATAGGGCTGAGATCACGGCAAGGTGCATATCTCAGCACATAGTAGGTGTTCCTTTGATTTAGGTAGAGAAAGCCAACACCAGAATTTTGGCTCAAACTACTCCAAACTTGGGGGAAGAGATTTCATGCCTGGATCTTGGGCTTTTGAAACTTTGCTGTTGATAGATCCAGTCCACACTGAGGGGTTTTCTGGAACTGGTGTCTAGGTGCAAATGCTGTTCAAGAGGGTGAGCTTTATTGCTTAAGGTTTTAGGAACATTACTTGGCTTGTTCCATCCTTGTTGGACCTTCCTACTGTGATAACTAGCTCCTAATAGCAGGCTAGGTAAGGAGTCTCTTCTTCCCCTTGTGTTTTTTCTTGACAAGCATTGGCTCCTCTAAACAGAGGTGTTTGCATGCCAAGCCATGGAATTCTTCCCAGCGGGATTTCATAGTGATTCATTTATTTATTTATTTATGTGCTGCATCCTGCTTGCTTGCCAGTGGAAATCTGCCTGGGGGTTTTGTTTCATGTTTCTTGCAATGGGACATGGAAATGTGCTTTCCCAGCATTACCAGATCACTCCTGGCCAATATTAGGAGAGGATGCCAGAATATAACAGCTCCTGTACTGCATGGGAAATGCATGTCTCTAGCTAGCTTAAAATTTTTGCTCTTTGGTGGTACCTCCCTCCTCTTTCACCTTCTCCTCCTCCTTTTCCTCCTCTTTTAGAAGTGGTGTTAATAATACATTTGCTTTACAGAAGAGGCAAAGGAGTATCTTGCAGCCCTGCCAAAGAGCCTTATCTGCACATGATACATGAATTTCCTGTATAGTCATGGGCCAACACTTATAATGGCATTTGACTGATCAGCTTATTAGTTCCATAGCCTCAAACTCTTTGCCTAACAGAAGTCTTGAAACCAGTTTTACTCACGACCACTTTAATCACTGCTTCCTACAGAATGGAAACACAAGGTCTTCCCTTGGTGTAATGTCTAAAGCTGAGCATTACACAAGAGACAACATAAGGTTCTTATTGCAGCTTTTGTTGCATCCAGACACAAGTCTGTGTTATGGAATGTGTGGGTCCTTCAGAAACCTTTCATGTGTTGCATGTTGAGACATGAAGACAAGCTAAAGCAGGGGTCTGATGCAAACCTGACTGCAGTCACTGGAAGGCTGTCAGATGACTGTAATGGGTCTTCAATCCTCAATTAATCTATTTCAGCCCATGGAATTTTGCAGTTGACATTATTGTTTCCTAGATATTGGCTTTCAACATTTATTCAATAAATCAATTGTTGACAAGGGAGTGTGAGACCTTCCTAAATGTGCTCTTGGGTTTAGTTTAATTAAGTTTCTTTATGGGAGCATTAGGTGTAAGTGACCATTTAGCTGAGTTTCAAAAATGCTGCTCTACTCTAGAAGAAGAAAGATGCAGCAATGGGTTTTGGAAGAGCTACATTTTAGCTCCTCATTATAACATCATGGTAAAACATCATCCCTGAGCTTCTGTTACAGCAAAACTGCAAAAGATACTGAAGTTAAAGACTCAAAATAACCTGAATGTTGCATGAGATTCATTGAATTAATCTTGATTTTTCAATAAAAACATACTGAAAAAAGTTAAATAGTTCCATGCCCATGTCCCAGTCACATAAGACTCATCAACAGCTAAATCTGTAAAATCCTAAGCAGGCTTGTACAGCAGAGAGCTGGCCACATTATAGGAAAGCAAAGCTTTTCATAGGAAAAAAGCCTATTTGCCAGTCTTGCACAAGAGATGTTCAGCAGCACATCTGAGCAGCAGAGATGGCAGAATGAAAAGGTCTTCTCCTGGCTGCAGCTGGCCATAAAAACATGTAGATTTTGTTCCATATCTCCTCTTCTCCTGCTGGTGAATACCAGCCATGGAGGGATGGTGAGCCAGGGGGTGTGAAGGAAGAGTTTCCTATGGTTGGAAGAAGAGGTTGGAAGAGAGGGTTAAAAGTGGTTATTTGAATGCACGTGCCTCTTGATAAAATCAGCATTAAAGATCTCCCTTCTTAGCACACTCCAACCAAACCAAAGATGCAGGTTCCCACCCAGAGCTTTCATCACTCGGGATCTTCAGACTAACCAAATTCACACTTGCCAGTGCTAAACTGTAGCCCTGAGCCCTGCAGGATAATGTGGGAGGAGAGCATAGTAACTCAATTTCTGCAGTCTTTTCCCAGGCCTTGTAGATCCAGTTGTGGTCCTGGCTGAGGCTGTGCATCCAGGCTGCAAACTCAAGCTTCAAAGGAAGCTGGGGTAAGCTAGTACCTGTCCAGTCAGGCAACTTGGAATGCCACGGCATAGAAACATGAGCTGGTATAACTAGTAATTAGAACACTTGGGTTTACCTGAGTCATTGTCATACCTTACTAATGAACATCTTGGGGCCTCAGCTAGCAGCAGGCAAACTTCTTTGGAAGTCAAGATCCCACAGTCTTAAATTGACTTGGGTATATTTACTACTTCTTCTGAGATCCTGATATAAGCAAATGCATGGGCAAGATCACCTCCCGCTTGGGGCAGGAGTGTATGAAACCACACAGGACTGATTAATGGAAAATCAGTAAGAAGCCACAGCTGACAGGGAGGCCAGCAGTGATGGTGTTAAGTAGCCTGAAGCAAGAAGCAAGCAGAATTCAGGGGGCTGAATTGAAGCTCATGATCCAGTGAACTCCTAAATTTTATCTCCAGGTCTCTTAGTTTTTCATTTTATCACATGAACAGCATCAGGAATAGAGAAGCAAGAGTCCAGGTATCATGATGCTCTGATGGACTACAGAATCAGACCTCTTGCTTGTCCTCCACCATCCAGTGTCTCCTGTGTCCTTGGCTGTGTCATGCCCACCTTCAGGAGAAGGATGCTGGAAGAGCCCTGCAACATGTTGCTCTGGAGCATTGCTATTAGGTTTTCTTGGGAGAGAGGAGAATTCCTTCCACTCCAGTTGGTGAAGAACCTTGCTACCCCAGCCATAGCAGGTAGTGTTTCTTCCCACGCAGCCATGAGACAAGTACTGAATTTCTGCAGGGCAATATGGAATTTGTTGCATCCCTTTGGTCAGCATTTTTACCATTTATAAACCTTGATTGTGAATTTTTGTAGGTTAATCTGTAAGGCCAAGTTTTTTCTATAGGTCAGATCAGGGTCTTGCCCCTCACTCTACTGGACACAAATCCACAAGGTACATGGTGAGTTTTCAGGCATCTGTCACCACATGACACCAGTGGACGTTTCTCTGTTTTTATCAGCCTTTTCCAGTAGTGCCTATCTCTGTTTGTGAACTGGGATTAGGCATTTATTTTTTTTTTTAGATATCACAAGCTCTAAATCAGGGGCACACAGGGCTGAAAAACATGCAATGTGTTAGGTAATCATAGTTTCTGATGCCTGTAACAGCAAGTTAAGGTTTCTTAGCTCTTTCAGGTCTAAGCCTGGATGAAGCCAGACACGTGCACATACATACACAGCCTGTCAAGCCTGAAGGCATCAAGAACCTGGATCTAACAATATGTGTGACCCCTTCCCCCCATTTCTACACCAGGCCAAAGAAGGCTGTATAGAGAGGGTCAAGTCTGGCCCATGATGTTGATTAATCACTTTACCATTGTGAGACTTGTACATGTTTCTGACACAAGGATGAGCTGTGGAAGCACATCGCCACAAATAGGTCAGCCTGAACTTGTCAGCTTGGTGAAAAATATTTCTTGCTGCAGAAAACTGAGCAGTGAGGCCAGTCCATGTATCATGTCTTACATTTACAGAACAACTGCCCCTTAGCTCCTCACGCACAAGACATTGTTGTGTGGTTATTTGGGGGTGGTGTGACAAACAGCAGCAAAAGAAATGTTTTGAAGGCAGCCACAGGGTAGACACATGCGCTCAATCTCCCTGGCACTGTGAAGTGATCCATAGGCACAACCATCATTGCCTCATTTAGGTCCTCAGCAAGGCATGTTTGCTTGGGCTGGGTACTGTTAAAGAAGCCATACATTTTCTGACAAGCTGCTTTGTCCTTTCCTGTGCTCCTGCACTTGATAAATGAGTCTCATGTGCCTAGAAGAGATAGGCAGTGCGAGTTTAGTTTGCCTCCTCCATTTTTCTCTTGACTCCACATTTATATGGCTTTGGGCTCTATACATGGCACTATTTCTCATTCACAGTCCAGTGCAATATGTGCAGTATAAAGCAATAGAGAAGCAAGCAGCTATCAGACCCCACACAGTCTGGAAGCTGCATCAGTTCAATGAGGCCTGTAGTAGCACTAATAAAAATTGGTGGACAGGAGATGATTACCTGCCAGACCAATTTGGTATCAACGTGCTGCATTTTATGGGATCTGGAGTACGATGCAAAGATACCTGAATGCCAAATCAACCCAAGTCAGTCAAGACAGAGCTGCTGGCACCAGTCCTGCAGGGTGGGAGAGAGAGCAGTGTGTGGAGGCAGCACCTGGAACCATCGTGCCAAATGTTTCATGTTCCAAGGTGCCGGAAATCCTACCACTCCAGCACAAAGCAGCGCCTGCCTGCAGAGGCAGCTTGAGCTTGACTCCCAGTGAGCTCACTTGCAACAACCAGGTGCACAGGAGCAAATGGTTTCTGCAAGAGCCAGCCTGGCTGGACCAAAGGTGAGTGTTTGTCAAGTTGTTCAGGTATCTATGCATCATGCTTTGGGAGTTTTACAGTACCAGGGAGATCCCAGCCCTGTATTCCCCCAGCTGATGGGGAGTTGACTATAAATCAATGCCTATTTAGCATGATTCAGCTTCAAATCCCTGTGTTCACATTAGCTGACAGCTCTCTGACAAAGATAGTCTTTATCCAAAACAGGGAGATGAAGGCATTTGCTTGACACCTCTGGGTGAATCAGCGGCGGCCCAAGGATGTGCACTGAGAGGCCCTGGCTCCCC
This sequence comes from Loriculus beryllinus, assembly GCA_039877255.1. Lineage (NCBI taxonomy): Eukaryota > Metazoa > Chordata > Aves > Psittaciformes > Psittacidae > Loriculus > Loriculus beryllinus. Next base: position 44,284 of record JBCJKH010021582.1, read on the forward strand.
CAGATAATACGCTAGACTCCACTGCCCCTCATGTTAATGGTTTCCATGCACAAGAGAGCATTACTTAAAGCCGTGAGTGAGTGTGAGAAAGATGCCTGTGAGGAATCTTTGAAGAGCCTCATAAAGACAGGGCATGCAGGAAATGCCTGAGTGATAGTTTAACTGGCTGCACCTCCTTGCACGTGAAGTTTGCTGTGTTCTCATCACGCACATTGTGCCACTAATATACTTTGAAGAGAAGGCACTTTCCTATCCGTTCATGCAGCTACGCGTCTGAAATGCATTAGTCAGGTGGAGCAACTTGCTTACATTTACCTCTAGATCAAAAGCTGTTCTGATATCCAGGTCTATTTGAATTACAATTAAACTCCTCACTGCTGTAACAGCCCTTTCTATGTCTGTCTTAACACTCCGGTTTTAAGCAAGTGAGTGGGAGTTAGAAGGTGCCTGGAAGTATGGGCATTTTTAACAACACAAATGAGTAAGCAGTGAAAAGGTTTGAACTGTGGATGTTTCTGTTCAGCTTACGGCAGACATTTAGGCCCTCGTGGGTTTTCCTTGAAAGTCTGAACAGCTTCAGTTCAGACATGTGTTGTTCCTAGATGCACACTTCCCTACCTCCTTTCCTTCAAATGCAGCAGCTGCACATTTGTGAGGAGAACTTGTGTTGAATTAATAGTAAGTAATTGCTGAGAGCTGATGAATCTCTCAGATGAAAGGCACAATCTAAGTACAGACTTTTGTCACTGTTCGTAATTATGAAGCCATCAGTTAAAAGGATTGTTTGCCCTAGAAATCTTCTTTTGTATGTGCTTAGGAGATTTTAAGTGGTTTTACTTTTTGCATCTTGCTAATGTTTTAGTCTCAGGCTTTTGTTATTTTTTTTTGTTTGTTTTTTTGTTTTTTTTTTTTTTTTGGTCTTCTTTGTCTAGAAGAGGTTTATTATACCTTTTCCATTTGACAAAATCTCTCAACATGTCATACAGGCTGTGTAGACAAGCTATTTGCACATCCACACTGCCTAACTCTATGCATTTCTAGACACGCCTTAGCTGAAGATGCAGTATTTGGGCCCCATCTGTGCTTTCTTAACAATGTTTCTATAAACTGCAGTTCTTGCTTGAGGTAGACAACACTCGTGGAAAAAGATGGAAAAGTTCTTAGAAGTAAAAGTTGATCAAGTCCAGCAATGATCTGGTCTGTGCGTCTGTGTATGCCAGGGTGTGTGTACGTGCAATTACTACAATGCCAGGCTGCAGCTTGTAAATAAGAACCACAATAACCAGGCAGATATAAAATAAACAGCTCATGAGATCAAAGAGAGAAGTGCTCAATACATGTGAAACAGAATATCAGACAAAGCACTAAATAGGATCAGACTGGAAACTTAAACCACTTCTGTGCCAAGATGATGGCTGGAATAACTTTACGGAGTTTAGTGGTGAACCAGGGATGAGTTTGGCATGGGGTGAACTTTTTGTTCTCGGGTAAATTGTGACATAATGTTGAAATTAATGTTACTGAAGTATGGTTGACTCAAATTAGCTGAGGCTCCAAGCGGGAGTTTGGTTGTTGTGAATGGAAACTGCATGCAAAGTTAACAAAGGCTAGTTTAGACAGTGATTGCTTGCAGTTGATTAAAGTAAGATAACCATCCTGCTGAAAACTGTAACTGAATTTCCACAGCCATTCACACTCAGAAGGCTTCAATTAGACTACTGTGCATCCCTTCCTTTGCACTGGAAACCACACTGCTGTTTCCCAAGTCACGTAGGTGCTTACATGAGCTCTCTTACCCTACTGCCTTATGGCTGTAGGAGGTGGAAATACCCATCTTCAGCTTTCAGATATGGAGCTAAACATTTTAAATTTTGATTAAAATATCTGTTTCCCCTGGTTTCTTCTTACAGTGTGGTAGACTTTCAAACAGAGGAGCTGAAAACTACCTTTGTTCTTGGGCTAAGCAATTTTGGCTTGATAGATTCACTCCTCAGGGCCCTGATCCTGAGCTGTGCGTAGGCACATGCAGTTTCACTTCTGTGTCTTTGACAGAAGTTGTGTATGTCATTGATGCTTTACTGGGCAGTGTGTGTCTGTGGCAAGTGATGGATCTCAGAACTTTCTTAGACCAGATAAATAATCCAAATACAAAAATACTGATTTTGCTGGGTTCCAAAATTAACAAAAAACTTCAGACTCTGGGGAAAATGCAATGATCCAGAATTATGTAGGAAATATAACCCTGGACTAGTTTGTAAAGCAACAAACAGCTCCATTACATCTCAAAGATTTGCAATTCATTCTGCTCCTTTGATTCCCCACCAAAACAAGTGGTAATGATTATAAGTTCTTTTTTAAAGTTAAAATAAAAATTTATCTCAGTCCTAAGAGCTCACATATGAAAGATGTTCTTAACCTGGCAGGCTCGTGCAAAGATACCAGAGCTCCTGTTCCACGATGGGAACAGAGTAGGGAAAGGATCTGCTAAGTCTTCAGAGTTCCCCTAATGCCAGGTACTCCTGCTGTTTGACTGATTTATAGGCTGCCCTAAATAACTTGGCTTCCCCATGCTGATAGCAGAAGTCTGCTTTGCTTAATCTCCTTGAACAGCAGAATTGGTGTCATCTGAATTTCTGATGAGCATTTACTTACTGATAACACCTCCTCTGATAAAGCCAGTACTGACAAAACAACAGTTTTCTGCTGACCAGGTTATTTCAAATACAAAATAACAAGGTTATGCTACATATTACTGGATTTTACAAAGAGATGCATGAGATTTAATTTCCATGGTGTGTTTCAGTGACCATATTATTTCCTAACAGTGAAGTGCTTATGTTTCAGCTGTCTCCATTAGCCTTAGCTGCATGCCTTGGTGTTACCCTGGTAATGGGCCAGAAGACAGAGAAGAAGACAGGAGATACATGTCTCCGCTGCTAATTCTTGGTCATCCAGTAAAATGTAGGAGCATTTTACATACATGAACGTAGGAGCAAACAGAGGCCAAAGACTGGTACAGAGTATAAATGAGAGTGACAACAGAAATACATGTTTTCAAGGCTTTCCTGGCAAAGTAAGGCTACAAGATGCCTCATTACTGAGTTTTGTTCTTTTGGTTTTGCTACACGACATACCGATTACACAAATGACTCCCCGCTGAAAAGGGGATGGGATTTTGGCATGTTTAAGGAGAACAGGTTTTTCCCCTAGCTGGGTTTAGAATTTGCCAATACTGTTAAAGAATTGCAGTGTTGTATTAATTAATCTTTTTTGCTGTTGTTTTGTTTGGTGGTTTTTTTTCAGTTGCTTCCATTGGAGTCTGCTTTGTTTCTATTGTCATTCTTGCATGACAATAGCCACTCATATTATGCGCTAAAAGAGCAATGGGACTGCACAACCAGATATTTTTTGGTGAAAAAATACTGCAAAGACGGTTAAACGCTTGAATATACACCCCACCCCACCTCCACCTCCCCCCCCGCGCCCCAAGAAGTCTTGAAGCACCACTTTTTCTGCAGTTCAGAAAACTACATTCTGCAATCACCCTTAATCTTATTTGTCCTTATCCTGAACTGTATCTTTTCCTCCTCATACAGCTGCCATCTTTTTGCTGGGAAAGGTATTTGTGGAAGAAAATCCATTGATTTTTATCTTCGGTGCCTTCTATGAAAGATATCCATAGTTTTGTTCATGTCTGATGTTAAACCAAAACGATAATTTGGAAGCTATATATTCAGAATGTAAATGACTCATCTTTAGGTGAAACTGACCCTAATTAGATCTAGATCAGCCTTCATTTGACAGAGAAAGAAAACTCATTTTCTCTGAAATGCAGTAATGGCTAGGAAACTAGCCCCAGAACCTTAAATTAAAAGCAGGTTTTGACATGCTGGCTCTATGCCTGCCTTCAATATCAGCCTCTGCCTGTTTTAGTTAAAGAAATGGTAACAAAAGAAGACAAGCTGGGTGACGTTAAATAAAGAGAAATTTAAGAGAGTAATTATAGCATTAAATGGGGCCAGAGGTGAGGAACTATAAACTTCGTGGAACAAAGAGCAGCATCCCAAAACTTTGTTCACTAAAACCTTTCTATTCATGGTCACGTAAAGCTGTTTTTTAGCTAAGGTGCCTCTCCCCAGCCCGGGGCATGAGCATGCTCTCAACATCAGTCTGGCCATGCTCCTGATGTGCAGGCACATGTAAGGAGTGGGATGGGAGATGGCGAGGGTGGACCCAGGGGTGGTCAGTGGTGGTCAGCTTTGTGGCATCCCCCCAGGGAGCATCTTACACTGCTTTTCCACCTCATTTTTTGTTTAATTTTCATAGCTTGTGTGACTTGATGTTCTTCCCCTACTTGCTAGATGGCTTTGGAGAAGGAAATTTGCTGGAGAATGGTCAGTATCTCCTACTGACAGGTTTTAAAGGGTTTGTGTTAAGGAGGTATGATGAAGGAGCAGCTCACCTCAGTCAGTTAGAATTCTAAACGAATCATTCTGACCTCTGGTTGTTGTATTGAATCAAAGATATCCTTGCAAAACCAATTGCTCTAATAACACATGGTGGGCAAAGCTCAGGAGATTAGAGGCTTAATTCATATAAGCACCTGAGAGAGGTGCACAGTGGGGAATTGAATTAAAAAAAAAAAATCATCTGGCCCTCACTTGTCTTTGAAATGTGATGCCTTTGTTATGAAGGAGACTATTTAGGCATCTGTGCTCTGTGTGTGTGTATAGTGAGACATAAGAAACACACTCATGACCGATAATCCCCTAACCTCGTACTCTTGGATACTTTAGAGGACAAAAAACCAGTTTAATGCTTTTTTAAATGATTAGCTGCAGGAGAACTGATGCGGAAAGGACAAAGTTTGTGCATTGTCTGGCTTTTGGGCTGGAGCAGGGTCCTGGCGTGCAGGCATTGCTCATCATCTCCTTGTGCATGGGTCCAGGCCTACCCCACTTAACAAGCTGGCAGCCCCAGGCAGCCCCAGCTTTCGTTCAACTTTCTGCTACAGATGAAACTAAAGCATACCTATACTTGGAAGAAAAGATTTTTGTACTGTCTACCACAGTACAGCTGTGTTCTCCTGACCTAGTAAGTCCTGTAGAGGGCCGGGGAAGTCATTCCCAGACAGGCATTCAGAAATCAGGAGGTACACCCAAAACTAATGAGATTTTTAGCATTGCTAGATTTCGTGTTGATTGCTGTTGCCTTCTGCTTTCATGCTGTTTCAGCTGCAAGGTTTCCAGCTTTTGATAACTTTGAGAGACTGAGAAAACAAATATTCTCAATTAATTACATAAATTCAGGATCTGGGTAATTAGAAAAAACATTAACTACTGACAACTGGCAGAGTGAGCTGATACCTACTGAGATCTTCAAGAACCTAACACCTATTTCAGGAATCTCACATGTAATATTAAATTAATTTGTTGCTGGATACTGAGCAAGGTGAAAAGAGGGGGGGGAGTGAGTATGTATTTCAGCACATTTTAATGGAAAACATTACCATCTTTTCTTTTAATGAAAAAGTAAGTAAAATATTTGCCAACATTTCTTGCTAATGCTTTTCACTCATTCATTCACTAACTGTGATTTTCTATGATAATTTAGGCAAGATACCTCAATTTAAAAGTGAAATGCTAGTGGAAAAGTGCTCACAATATTATTGGTCAGATTTTCAAAATCAATTACTCTGAAAATAAAGGAAAGTGCTCTGTCAGTATTTAATTCAAGATTCTTTTAATATGCTAGAGTCTGCAGTTCAGGTATCTGCCAAGTAAGACTTAATCAATTTTCTTTGAGATCCCTGTACAGGGAATATCTGCATCAAGGTCTCTGATGGGTTCCTTTCCCTTGTGTTTTTAAGGTAACTTTTACAAATGCAGAACATGTTGAATTTTACAGAACTCCTGCTGGTTCCTGGTCTCTGACACCTTTGGCTATCTGGAGTATTTACATCTTAAAATATTTTTAAAAGGTGGAAGAGCAAATTTTATGGCCTTAATGGCTTGTTCATGAATTTCAAAGTGTTGTTATCAGGACTGATGCATAGGTCTGGGAAATGTCCCTTTTCCATCACCGAGGAAAAAGGGAAGGGCAATATGCATTGGATTCTTTAGGAAAAACAATAATGGAAGTGCTTACGCTGAGTTGATAAAGTTTCTTTGAAATGAGAAACAACTCTGATCTCAGTAGCATAACCATGATGGGAGCACTTCCCTTCTACCTCTGAGGTTTCTCAGAAAATCCTATTTTGTTCAGGCCCTACTGACACCCCTAACAGCAGGCAAAAGGATACATGTTCAGGTCACCTTGTACCAGGGCTTGGGGTGCAGGTGTATGTGTGTCTTCCTGTAGTTTGAGAGGATTTTCTGAAGTTGGTTGCACCACTTAGTCCCACATATCTGTCACTCACCTCACCTTCACTTTGCTCCTTTAGAGCTGCTGTCCTGAGCTCCTGAACCAGCCTTTTATTGCTACCTCAGTTGGCCTGAAGGTCAGCCCTTTGGTTCTCTAAGCAACAGTCGACACAAAGAGACCCACTTCATCTTACGAGTAAAGACTTGGATATTATGCACCTAGTTTAGGAAATTTTGCAGGATGTTATGTCCTCATTGATCATTAATCTGCTTTCCTTACAGCTGAGAACAGACTCTGATGTCTTAACCCTCATTTCTGGCCTTTGCTGGCTCTACAGGCTCTTCATGTCTCCAAGTCTGGCCCTTAGTGTTTAGCTGCAAGCAAAAAGTAGCCGCACACCTGATAGCGGCTGTCTAACTGTTTTACAGCCAGAGAGCAACCCTCCTGCAGCTGCCCTGCAAGCATTCATCTGGCCCAGGCCAACATAGGCACCTCCTACATGGTATCTCTGCATGACTTGGTCTTGCTATAGCTTGCCATGTTCTACATCTCAACTGAAGCAAGGGATAAAGAAATCCTTATCTCTAGAAACAGGGGCTGTTTGACTTTTGATGTGCACAGAGGAGACTAGTATTTTGAAGGCAGGCAATAGAGAACAAATGTAGTGTCAGAAGTTGAATGTTGAATGGTCAGCAGCGATCTTGTCACCTTCTGCAGATGCCTTCAGCTTTCCAAAAGGCACACGGTTTTCAAACAGAAAGCATGCAAAGCAGTGTGCTGTGGACTGAAGTGAAAAGCATACAAGAAAGTATAAAAATACACTCTTTAATATCTTACCCATATTGCTGGGTCTCCAAGCATAACAGTATGAATTTAACCTCCAGCAGCTCGGCGATGTTGGAAATGGTATTGACGTGTTACATACCCACAGAGAGCCATAGCACAGAAAAAGATGGGTTCAAAGGTTTTGGCAGATGGCTGATGGCTAATGGCTCACAAATAGTAAGTGCATGGCAGAATGAAGCCCTGCCCATGGAAGAAGGGAACATGTCCTAATTTGTGCTGAGAGGGACTTTCTACACTTGTGTTCCCTCCGTAGGACAGCTATAGGTGTCTATATGGTTATCCAGATCCAAATTCACATTCTGAGCTCACACTAGAGGGGGTCACTAATGGACTTGTTCTGTGGCTTTCTTTGGCTTTGGGAAGGGAATTGAACCCCTTTAGATGTGGTACAAATGCAGGGGACTCTATGTATGTCTTAGGCTGATGTTCCAGTGACACTATTCTTCCTGCTTTGGGCTGACATGAGGTGGGAAGCCTAGGCTGGATCCTGCTGCCCAGTGAAAGGTCCTGCCTATCTCATGCTTCAGGCCCTGCCTTGGCACAGCCAGGCTTATTAGCCGGATACTAATTGAGCCCGCCAATAGGTTTTGCTGTGACTACTCAAGCTTCACTCTGAGCATGCTGTTGAGCACTTTTCTAGG
>JBCJKH010021585.1:0-13410 GCA_039877255.1 Loriculus beryllinus
CTTTCCTAACTCACGTGTGCTCTTACTCAAGGCATTTTAGTCAAGTCCCTAAAGCAGAAGAGTGCCTAGACCTTAACGTCTTTGTGCAAACTGCAGTTTTTAATACAGGAATCAAGATGATGAGAAAAGAAAACAGAAGTCCCTTTAGCCGATCACTGTCATTTATCATGTTGAACTTCTGTTATTCCACTCATCAGTTTTACCTGATTGTCAAGATACTTCAGGATATTTGGTACTTTGTATGGTAAGCGAGATCTAAAGTCCAATGCGGCTGATGAAATATTACTGTAAAACTTAAATGGCCTCAGATTAGGCAATGGAGCATCAGAGGAACGCTCTCACTTATCATCTGTTTGATACAACTTTCCTAAGATTATTCCTAAGTAGCAAGAAGCATGCTTCTTCCTTCCATGTTACCATCCTTCCAAGCTTAGCCAGTACAGCCTCCAAGCCATTTGAGTTCTGAGCAGACGTGAACCTCTGCTGTTTCTGACGATTTCATTCCCTCTCCTTCAAAAAGGGACCTTTTGTGAATTATTATGTGTGAATAGTTTAATATCAGAGAAAAAAATAAATCCAGGCAAGTTGTGGAGTCCAGAAATACTCAACTTGTCTATTTGATGTCTTGTTAGACATTTCCATAAGGAACAAGAAAAACATCGTATGCTTCTAATGATCAGTTGGATCTCCCTTGGGAAGGAAATGCCTTTACACTTTCTGCAAGGTAAATGGTGTTTGAATGTTTTAATGCTAGTGGGTATTACACAAAAACTTGATCTAATACACTATATTTGATATCGTTTTCTTTTGGCAATAGGTAGTCCTCTCTTTCACTGCACATCATCATGTAGATCTTGGAACCATTAGCAGTACCTAGATTTACCAAATACTAGTTAAAGGTTGCCAGTGATGGCAAAGCATTCACAAACACACTGTCTGGAAGGTACAAGTATTTGGTACAGCATCCCCTGCCATCACCAGTCTCTGACATGCCATAACACCATAATAGGTACAATTTCCTGTTTGTGCTTTCTGTGGCTACAGAAAGCCAGAGTGAGAGAGAGAGAATAGTATACAGTAGACAATGGTAATTTGGCAACTGTGAAATCCCAGATTACCTGTAATCCTTTTTTTTCTTCCCTTTGCATGAACAGGTCAGTAAGATCCCACCAAGCATATACAGGACAGATCCAGCCCAGCCTAAGTACAGAGCATCTCCTAATTCATACCTGAAACACAAGAGATTTTATGGAAACAGGATGTAACAGGATCATAAAGCCGTTATCTTAGACTGAGCCATGAGGTACGCAAATCACGCAAACAAGTTCTAGTCTGCGTAGAAAACAGCTAACTGAAAGGTTACTGCAACAGATAATAGAGGAGAACAGATCTTGCTTTGCGTCAGTGTTCCCACAAACTCCTACGTGTATTTAGAAGTGATCTGCCAAGTTAGTGATGGGACGTACTAGGAAACACAAAGATAAGTAGCAATGAATACTTGCATCTATTTAATAAATTGTTGATAATAAATGATGATAATATACCTTCTGGGCAGTCCACAACACTTACTTGGCCCTTGTATTGACTGTGCCACTGAAGGAATTTTGTGAAACTCAATGATTTAGACCTTACTGTCTGTGTCATAAGATGAAGCTAACCATAGAAATCAGTTTTCTATGGACACGAAACTAGATCACCTACAAGTACCTATTTGTATAGGGCTAGTTTTCAGATTTATGTATCCTAAAGAATATTAAGCACTCTCTGTTGTTATATGGCTGAAATATGTTTATGGATAGTCCCAAGCTGAAAAGGAACAGTTCCCCATTTTACTGTACAAAACTACACCTTTGAGTGTACCTACCTCCTAGTGCAGTCCAAGAAATTCACTGATGATATATTTTACTCGAAGACTGTGCACAATTGAGCCTGGCCAAGTCTGGTAGGAGTTTCACGTGAAGAAGAAAACGAATTTCTATATTCAGACAAAGACTATATCCACAATATGGTTGTACCTATGTGCTCTGAGACACCTGATACAAGGGCAAAATAAGTGTCATAGACTGTGTAGAAGGTATTCTGAAGCCAGATATGTGTGGGGTTTTTCCACTTGTAAACAGAAGGTCATTATTTAGAAGTGTCCAAGTTTCTGACTCAGAATTAATTGCTAACAGGAAGGTTTACACGGGTTTGTTGTTCTCTGTGTTCTCTTCCCACGTTGGAACCGCAAGGTGTCCGCTGTTTGAGACACTCTCTGAACATGGAGCAAGGAGATAATAATTATCTCAAAATGCAAGAGTGCAAGTTGCTGGAGGAATAATAAGGAACAGTCAGAGAGGGTTGACCACTGCATGCCACCTACAGACAGGAATACTGTAGATATCATTCTGTACTTTCTGTAGATATCATACTGTACATATCATATCATGATATGTAGATATCATCATACCAAAGCAAAGTACAGTGGAGGGATCTAGAGAGCTTGGGTTGCCTTCACAGCTGTATGAGAAATTCCCTGAAGAGCCAGTAGAGGTTAAGTTTACTGATTTGCTGAAGTTAGGACAAAAAGATGCAATCTGGAAAAACAGATTTGCTGGTCTCTTAAAGGGGAAGATCAATACTGACCTGCAACTGATTTTAAACCTGTCTTACAGAGTCCAAGGAGCACAAACTTCCTCAAGAGCATGCCTGGCTTTACCAATTATCAAATTAATTCACTAGGAACCTCTTAGTGAGTTGACAGCATTAAACATGAAGTTTAGATATTAGAAGAGAAGAGATTTCTTTAGCTACTGAATGCAAACAACCTGGTAACTGATTAACATGCATCGATGCTGAAGCCCCAATGCTGTAGCAGATAGCTGTAAAACTTACTAACTATCCCACTAACTGAAATTCCTTATCAACAGTTGTTTCGGTCCTCTAATGTATTTATTACCCTTCATATAATTCCCTCTAGGGGATATAAAACAACAAAAAGTATTCACAAGTGCAATTTCTCTGTAAGTGCTTGTTTGAAAACACAAGGAAAACTTACAAACATCGAAAGCAATTGCTTAAAGTACTTTGATTCATAACAGAGCACTTCACCTCTGACTTCCCTGAACTGGTTCTCCGTAGGAAGCTTACAAAACACTTCAAATATGATCCTAGCAACTAAAGATTGATAGTTTATTGATTGAAAAATAACCTTGGTAGAGGTCCTGGCAAATGATAAATGTCCCCTTTTCCCCAAACCTGCTCTGTCATGTTCCATACACAATATATTGTTTCCTTCTCCCTTTTTCCCCCTTCTTTGAAGGAGAGGCTGGGTCACCTCTACCCTTGTTCCTCATAGCTATATATGACCACTAGATAAGGTGCCATAAGCAGGCATTTGGTTTGCAAGACGGCTTTTATATTGTGTGTTTTCTAACAGCTTTTATATCAGAGAAGAATCATACCTTGATACTTCTTTGTGTGCAACTGTACAAGCTAAAAGTTTCATAGATTTTGCCTCATTTTAATTCATGAGGCAAACAAATGTTGAGCTGTTCATGTAGGGTGAATTTTTCACTTCTTCCAGACAAGCAGCACACTGCAGGGATGTTTCTCAGCTGTCTGCAGGTCACTATTACGCAGTTCAGGCTGGTTTCTCTGTGCCTTTTTAGTTGCTTGTACATCTGAGGCATTCTGTTCTAGCCATAGATAAAATTCTGTATCTCTTTTGGTCTAAATGCTGCAAAAAGTGAAGAGTTTAACTTCTCCATAGCACTGAGATGTCAGCTTAATGGCACAGAAGGTCCTCAGATGTGGGGTTGATATTCCCCACAAATTTATTAAACCTAGAAGAGAACTTTCCTCCCTCCCCACCAACATCTCTGAGGTGGAAAGATTCCCCAAAGACAAATCCTTTCTCCCATAGGACTGGATAACGGGATCCATCCAGGATCTGAAACTCTAGAGAAGCTGAGGTTAGTGCAGCCATCTGTGACACATTGTGCGGTTTCGTATGAGAGATCTAAAGACTTACTTGGTTCCAGCATACAGTGGGTCAAAAAACTGAGCAGTAATCATCGCAGCATACCAAGAAACAGCCACCATGGAACAGAGACCTACCAATGTTTAAAAAGCACACAGGTGAACGACTCCTTTAATGGCTCTGACAGAAGCGTTTCATTTAATTTAGCTGTGTAAGCAGCACAAAACGTGAAAGCATTCTCATTTCTGCCTCATTATTACCTCCTAAAATGAAGAGGAATCCTCCTGTGACAGCAAACTTTGTTTTTCCATCTTCATCGCTCAACCCAATCTTTGTGCACTTCAAACCAAGCAGCGAGAGTACTGCAGCTATGAATCCCAAAAGGATGGAAGCAATCATCAAGGCACGGCATGCCTGAACATAAGCTAAGAAAGAAAAAGAGGAAACAAATCAGGATCCATACAGAAATTAAATTAATTTTGTGCTGAAAAAAAACAGAAGTTATTAGGGGAGTGACAAAATTAACAGAAGCAATAATGAGGAAATCTTCTCTTTGTTATTTGGTTCAAAGAAGCATTCAAACCCTAGGAGTGTTTAGCCTTTAAGGTTTCAGAGTTGAACTACACTTAGACTTCATAAACTCAGTAAATCTTCTTGGGCCTTTAGTAAAGCTTCTTGAGTTTAGTGAAACCTGAAGCATCATTATAACTTTATAGCTTACATCTTGTAGGTCTTGTGTACCAGTATATACGGTCATTTACAGGAGCAGAAGGAAGCTTCCTGCTCAGAAGCCCTGGTGATTTCCTTACACCTGTACTGCTGAGCACACAGGACACCTCTGAACTCCATGTCCTGGCCAAGGTGTGCAGGGCTCTGGCAGTAGAGAGGAATCAGGAAAATGTGCCAGCTTTGCTACTTCCAGTGAGACATGGGAAAGAAAGTGCTCAAGTTAGCAGTGCACTTCATACTCTGAGTCAAGGTAATGGTCAGGAGACAAGCAGAGCCAAAAGCTGCAACACTCCTCTGTAAGACATACTCCTGCAGAGGGGTTATGTGGGCACACCTGGGAAGTTGGTATGCTCATGATTCTGCATCACTTAAGCTCCCAGTCTTCACACTTAGGTATCCATGGTATAAAACCTGAGGAGATTATTACACAGCCTAAGGAGGAAGGTCAGACAGGGATTCTGGGCTCCTTTAAAATGTCACCCTGAATTTGTTCCCGATCAAATGGCACTTTGGCATCTTTCTAATGAGATAAACATGGCAAGTGTTGGCTTAGGAGCTTACTTCACAAGCCTGACAGCTCAATTTTCTGTTGTCTTTATCTTAAAAATGAGCTTACTGGAAAAGATACAAAATCTGTTTATCAGTCAATCCTATTTTTAAGAAAGGATCCATAGGAAGAAATACCTATAGAACCTTGGGGGGCTAGGGAGAGAAGAGAGGTTAAAAAGCATTTGGCAGCTAACTAATTGCTTTATATGAAATGCTTGATCTAGTTGTAACTAAACCACTCATGCTTTCAGTCTTACGCAGTTACGCTTTTAAAAAGGCCCTCACTGCAAACATTTGTGATTCGGGATAATGGCTGGCTGAATGCAAAAGCTTTAAATCTGTTTAAAAGAACCAAGTCTGGTATTTTCCATGCACACAACAACATCCATACCGTGTAGCACAGCCGCCAATAAGGAAACCTTCATGGAAAATCTTTATGGTCCTTCTGATGAGAGTTAACAAAGACACTTTTGTTTCTTCTTTTTTATCCCCCTGACAATCCCTGGCATCTTCTGCTGCAGCAATTCTAGTTAAGTTTCTAAACAGCAATTTGAAACACACCTAAACTGACCATGATAATTTTTACCCTGCCTTGACCCCTACCTGCAAGTTCTACAGACGTTTCTTGGAGGTTTCAGCCCTCATTGCTACCAACCACACTTTCTTCCTCTTTCCTGCTTTGGCCAGATGTCCTTTTGACTTTTTCTACAATTCAGTGTCTTCTAAATTGCTTCTTTTTCAGGTTTCCTTTTTAAAACCTTTTTTTTTTTTTCTTAACAGTTCTACAAGCTGCTTTCCCATTCCCCCTTCCACTGCCTGTACCCCTCAAATACACTGCCATCTTCTCAACAGTGTAACTGATCTCCTGTTCAACAGATCAGATTTAGTCTTCACATATTCACTTTCAGACCCTGGCCAATTCATTGACTTTCTGTCTGGCGCTGGTTTTTAACATTCTGCTGGCTCCATGTTGTTAGCTGCAGTTCTTCAGGAGCCTTGCTGTTGCTTGCCTTTACTTCTCCTTTGCTTTAGCACACTCATGGTACTCTGCTGATCCTACTGCCCACCTCCATTTCTTTAAACCCCACTTTTTCTTCAGCAGCTCCAAGATGCTGACCCAATGTGGCCCCATTGCCCACATCTGCACAGATGGGAGCTCTGTGACACTCTCAGAGACAACACCCCATGTAAATACATCAAAGACAAGATGCTGCCTAGAGCCAGTAGCAGTAAGTTATGAATCAACCCTTGAAGTGGTTTACGCATGACCCAAATGAACTCTCACATAAGAATGTGATCCTGCTGTTTCTAAGAAGTTTAAATAGAGTTATGTTCCTCTTCATTCACACAGGCATTTTAAAACCAATTACTAGATAGCACTGAAAGATGAACAAATCATTCCCTAAATACTGGACACAGGCAGTTTCAGAGAATTGCTGTGGTAGTGTCAGAGGTGGTCAGCAACATAGTTATATTTCGGAGTGAGAGGGAAAGTTCATTTAAGACCTGCTGCCTGCTAATCCTATACTACACTCTCTTCAGATTATGAGTAACGTCCTACCTATTTAGTTTAGCTACCTCCCAGTGTAAATTCAACTATGCAGGAAGGCATTTTTATTCTGGGATAAGTATCTACACACCTAGTTTTTCCAGATTAGTGAAAACCAGCTTTCCTGTCTATAAACGGGCTTACTATTCATGGAATAGTGCTTTAGCTGAGCATTTGAGGACCATCCACAATTCTGCTGAAGGCTGATACAGGACAGCAGATCTAAACATCCTGATTTTTAGAAAAACATCCAAGAAGATATTAGTTAACAAGTCCTGAAGTATATTAATCTATAACATATACTCACTGTATAACTTATATTTATAACATATATGCATCGTATTTCTTGCATTATCTATGATTTTCAGTCTCAACACACAAAACCTCACTACCACTTCCTAGCTCTAATTTTTATATGCACAAACTCCAGCTACAGTACATTAGCTATCAAGTACTGCAAAAGAAGTGCTATACAGTAATTCCAAATAAACATGGAACTGTCATAGAAGATATGTTAAAAGGTATCTCCTGGTAGTTCTTTCCACAAGATGCTAGAACAGAGATTAGACCGTATTTTAAATGTTTGATCAAGTGATTTCATTTGCCCTATTTTATAGCCATTCTCAATGTGCCTGACATGGTCCGACACATCAGAGGTTCTTATTACTTCAACCCACAAAGTCCTTCTTGGCCAGTTATTCTCCAGTACTCCCAGTTTAACAACCAAAACCCTTAATGCTTTTTTGCCAGCAAATTTTCAAGCAGTATGAACAAGAATGCACAAAGTCACATACCAGGCAATGCAAGCAGAGAGTCAAAATCTCTGCAGTTGGATACTCCAGTGCTGTCTTGCGCACAGCTCTTCCACAAGTTTTCAAACAACGTGGTCGTTGTGATCACGCTGCCATGTAAACTGGAGACTTTCCAGTAATTATTCGGCAAAGTAGCTCCAATAGTTGCCAACCCACCCAAGCACAAAAGAAAACTAACAATTTCCAACGCAGAAGTCATCCTTGTGAGCAGTAACAGTTAAATATCCCTATAATTAGATTACGATCAAGTGAAGCCTTTAGAAGCCTCCTTGCTGTTTAATCTCTGGGTTTCACTCCAAAATGAGGCTACCTTTGCTCTTTGCTCAACCCCAGATAAGGCTTACAGTGCATGACAATAAGAAGTGGGAGCAGTTCATGATAAAGGTATTAACATTTAACAAAAAAATGACAAGATTCATTCTTTTTTCTAATGAGAAGTAACAAAATGAGCCTGTTCTTGCCTTAGCCTGAAGGCCCAGTCAGTATTTCTACAAAATGTCTTGTAACAGGGATAATATTGGCAAATACCTAATTTCTGTTTCTCCTCTGGAGTCAACTAGGGTTTACACAAGATTGAAATGGTTTTTCATTTTATTATTGCTCTCAAATCAAAAAGCTTTACTCTGTTATATTCTTGATGACTCAAGCATAAAAAAAGCTTGAGAAACAGGAACTTTGTTGCTACAAAATTTAACAAAAGAAACTCTTTTTTTGAAGTTACAGTCACCAGTGATCCATTGCAACTCTACTGCCAGCTTCTTTCAGGAAGGATACATCTGTGGGTGAGTGGTTTCCATTAATATTTTACAGTGTATTGATCTACAGGTAAACACATTAGATCTTAAAAATAGTCTCACTTACACTGGGATACAACTATAATAATATATAATATATTTCACAGAAATTAAATAGAAGGGAACAGATGATCCGCTGTGGCAGAGCCATCTCAAAAGGAATAAAATGATGAAGGAAACCAGCTAGCTGAGAAGTCATAAATATCAGCTGCTTGCATCTGTTTGTCAGAATATTGTGATATTATAACAAAATGTATCTATCCTAGGCAGAGTAGAAGCATGTTAAGTTTGGTTTACTTGCTTCTTGACTAAACAAACCCATAGCCTCGCTTCACATCACCCACTGATGTTAATACCTTCACCGGTTTGTGTATCCAAACGGGGTTAACCATCTCTTGCAGTGATAACCTGCTCTTATCTCCAGGAAATGGAGTCACAGTTTCTTCATAAAATAATCGTGCTATGACGAAACATGGTGAGAGATTCACAGCATTTACATGAAGGCTACCACAAGAATTGGCCGCCGAGTCACAGCGTGCCCATAGCAGATACATGGGGTTTCTTCCACACTGCACTGGTCAGCTTGAGCTGATGTAGGCTGGTGGGTTCATGCAGCCTTGACAACCCAGAGGATCCTTGCTGTTGATACAAATAAGAACAGCTGTGCAAGCACAGCCAGTGTGATCCCGTGCAGCTCTATAGTTGCAAACTGTTAAGGAAACTAGGTGGTGTGTGGTAAGAACTGATCTTCTCTGGTGACTTGGAAGCATTAGTTCTGGGCTCCTGCTGTGACAGAGTTAACAGATTTGAAGAACTGGCAAGTTCTTGCACGGGAATCACCACCTGGTTACATGGTTTTGGAAAACCTTTCTGGTTTCTATTATCCCAAATATATTCTTGGCTTTTAAGGAGGTTAAAAAATCAGCTGAATCTTAAGAGTTAACTCTTGAGAGTTAAACTCTCACATATTAGAGATCTGCCATAGGCAGCTCTGACTTCAGGGGAGTCCATGTTTGTGTCAGGGAAAACAAGTGTTCATAACCTGTGAGAGGCAGTATTTGTAAGTTTTGAGCTCTGCACATAGAGACTAAGTCAGCTGGAAAGAGTCCAAACAAACAGCAATGACAGTAATCAAGGATCTATAAAGCAAGGAAGGCTTGAAGAAATGATTCCATGATACAACTCATAAAGTGACCGCACGACACTGAAAGTTGTAAAAGAATAAACACAGAGTTGTTTTGAGCACAAAGCTTAAGAAAACACCAGGTTTTAAAGGGTTGATCTGTGACTGCCAGCACTCAGTTTTCTGAGGAAAGTACTTCAGTGTCAGTCCTTCCTGGTCCTTTACTATAAAAGTAGTGTTCACAGAAAGATATTTTTTACATCTAGAACAACCTAAAGAGATAATTTTAAGTCCCTGTAAAGACAAATCTTCTTCTATTTGCTTGTAAACTACCCTGCTAGCACAGCCTATCTCAGAAAACCCTTAAGAAACAGTGGCCCAGATATGTTTCAGTTTAAGCTGGCCACTTCTGAGAAATCCCAGAACAAATACATAGATTCAGCCCCAAGTATCAAATAAGTTCTGGAGCATATAAGAAGTTTTGATTCAACACCAAGGCACAAAAATGCACCAGTGTTTGTTGACCTATGATCTGCTTTCAGTTAGGCATTAGGCCAGTAAAAAGCATGCTAGTTCTTCCAAAATAACAGTAATAGATAAAAAAGACATAATTATCATAATGAATAAATAAAATCATCTTAGATTCATTGTGTATCTATGTTCACATAACAGAGATGGCAACAAAGCCACATCACTTACTGAGCTGAATCACAGCATGAAGCCTATAGATTTCACTGGGGCCCTTCAATCTGTCTGCAGGTACTACAGGACAAATCCTGTCCATACTAGACCCTCTGTGACCACTGCAGTATATGCTGCCCCACCACTCTTGCGTGCTGGCCAGAAGGAAGGCATACAATTACATTCCTGGATTTTATCTCCATATGCCATGCAGACTTACTGTCTGAACTCAACATGTAGAGAAATTTCTTGCACTGAAGTGATCTAACAGCAGTCACTGCACAGTCCATCCAAAGGCCTTCAGAAATCCAGTCTGTAGGAACTAGCACTGTTCCAGTGTCTGAAACCTTCCATCTGTTGGACATGGTAGTAACAAGTGAAATGGTGAATCCTGCTAAAGCCAGCAGCAAGGAACAAATCTGTAGACAAGATGATGCCATTCTTCTGACAGGAGTTGTTTTCAAAGAAGCCTTCCCAAAGTTCTGATCTTAGAAACCTGTTGGATGAATTTATACACGCAGAGGAGTTGGAGTTATCTTTACACAAGCCAGACCTTTGTGAAAACCTCATAAAGATGGCTACCTACAAACTAATTCATTACATAACGGAATTGTTGAAATGGAACCTAAATCTCCTTAAGTAATTGGAATACCTAAATATTCCGTGACATCTGAGTATTTTCTTAGGAGTGCTTTTATTACTCTACATGTTTACTGTATAAAATACTGACAGAGCCAAACCAGAGAACCCAGCTGAGGAAGGAACTCTCTAATTTGAATTTGCAATGTTTCAACTGTTCTTTACTTGTTTGCCAACTCAAAACTCTTACAAACTGTAACATGCTTTAAGAAGTTATTGATTTCCCCATTGCAGTGCCCAGCAATACAAATGGAAAACAAATGTGGATACTCACGTTTATGGTATGTTTCTAATGCATTTCATCTACCTTCCTGCTAGACACTGGTGTCAGCACTTTGTGAGGACGAGTTTGATCAAACAAGTGAGGGGTTTGTACCCTTTAGAACCTTTTTCCCCGTTCTAAAATCAAGGGCCCAGAGCCAAAGCTCTGCCTGACTGTTGCACAAGAGCTCAGACTTGGCTTTTGGCTACAGAAACAGGCAACTCAAACAAGATTACAACAAAATCATGTATATTAGCACCAAGGGCACTCAGCTGAACCTGCAGCCATTGGCATAGAGTGCTTCGTCAGTACCACTGGGCTGCTCACACCCCATTGTACTCCAAAGCAATAGAGAAAGCTATTCCCATTTTCACAATGATTGTTTTACTTGAGAGTTTTGTTGCACTTCTCCCCAAGGCACTGTTCCCATGGGAGGAGGCCTGGGTCCACATAAGCCAGGCAACACCTGGAGACAGGTTTTGTTTTAGGATGCAGCCCACACTGTGAAGGAATAGGCAAGCTTCCTGCATTAAAAAAAAAAAAAGAAGGATTGGAGCCTCCTCCCATATTCATGTGTTTTAGATGGCTGCAAGTCTGGGAATTTGCAAAGAAAGAAGG
Source organism: Loriculus beryllinus (assembly GCA_039877255.1). NCBI lineage: Eukaryota > Metazoa > Chordata > Aves > Psittaciformes > Psittacidae > Loriculus > Loriculus beryllinus. The sequence goes on from JBCJKH010021585.1 coordinate 11,718, forward strand.
ATTAAGTTTATACCACTTCTCCAAATATGCGCATTCCACTGCAAAAGTTTAATCTCACATTGAGAAGGGAGCATCTGTCCCTCAAGTGATTGTGTAACCTCTTCAGAAAACACTCAGCTGTCAAAGAATACCTGTAATAAATGATGAATTTAAAAGAAGCAGGCAAATAATCCTAACAAGTGTTTCTTAGATATTACATTGATAATCACCTGTACAGCAATGCATTCCTGGCAGTAAGGAGAAGAAAAGAAACCCAGACGCTCTGCACCATCAGCATGGGTGGGACATAGGCCAAAGTTGTAAATGCAGACTTCTCGTTAACATACAGTTTCAAAATGAAGCTTGGATACTACATTTCATAAATGCAGAAGCATAGAAGCATAAGATGGTTGAGGCTGGAAAGGACCTTTTTGTCTTCCAGATATTCTGAAGGCAAGCATGCAAAGAAAACAGGTGTCACCTGGAAAGCAAAGTACGAAGTGCTGGTATTTGAATCCTTTGGGGCCAGGGAGTGGGTCTGGTGTCTCAGAGAGGATTGGGAGGCTGGTGATGGGTCACATATAAATAGACCACATATAAATAGAAGGCAGGAGCTGAGAGCCCTAGAGCCTCTCCTTAAATGCAATGGATAAAAATGAGGGCGGAGGGGATGATAAATAAATAGAATAGAATTATAGAATAGAGTCATAGAATAGGTAAATGTTTTTGTGTTTGTTACATTTTCCTGGCAGCACATAAGCCCTGTAGTGAGTAACCAGTGCAGAAAGAGAGCAGCCCAGTGGATCACATTAACAACCAAAGCTGTTTGTGATTTCAGGTGCTCCCTGAGGAAGGGGGGACCTCCCATATGCCTGCTCCTGAGCTGCAACCCCTTTGCTGCTGTTGTTTCTCCTCTGTCTTCCTCTGTCCCAAGGAGCCACTGTCACTCATCGCTTCCTGACCCTGCTGCTACCACGTGGAATCCCATGGAACACTCCAGATGAATGCTTATTCTGGGCACCAGTCATGCACGAGACTGCGATCCGCATGTGATGGTGATAGAAGTAATGCATCTGAAATGCATCCCTTTAACAAGGTAAGAGTTCACTAACAGAAACCATCTGCAAATAAAAGACACAGGACAGGAAGGGTTAAAAAAGAGAAATATTTGAGTCACTTAAACAAACAAGTCGCTCCTGATAAGGCCTGTGGAAGCAAAAAATGAGTGAAAAAGAATCTAAAATGCAAAATGGAATAAATCTTACATTTTATTACATCGAGTAAAAGAGGCAGAGCACTGATTACAACCCTGCTTTCATGTACATGTACGTATATACGTTTTTAAACCCGGAATATATGCCTTTGAACCTGCCTATAGCTTCTTAGGTCAAGCAACTTCTGAGGCTGACCCATGGCCACCAGTGCAATCAGGAAGAGATAAAATGCACATTTAAATGTAGTACTAAACCACTTAGAGCAGTTTCCCACCACAAGGTTATAGAGGTTTTCTGAGGTCAAAGCCTGCCCTTGAGGTAAGAAGGCAAACCCTTTCACTACTGGTTAAACACTTCCAAACAATTTAACTTTGTAACCATGCAATTGGAGTTGCTGAAACTTATTAATAGTCTCATCTGGCTTATAGGAACCTGCACTTACTGCTCACAGAAGGCCTGGGCTGGTGTGCTCAGGCCATCACATACCCAGTTTAGTTGAG
>JBCJKH010021587.1:0-13069 GCA_039877255.1 Loriculus beryllinus
GTCATGGTTAAACTTCATGAGGTTGGCATCAGCCCACCTCACAAGCGTGTCAAGGTCCCTCTGGATGGCATTCCAGATGCTACCACCCATCACTGTGTGTTCCCTTACTAGCTGTTCACCACTGCTGTAGGACGGGTATTAACCAGTGTGTGCTTAATACGCCTCAGCTGCTCCATGACACTTCTACTTAACCCACTGCATTAATTATTTCTACCAAGTTACTTGAACCTAACTCAAGGTAGATGAATCATGCACAAGGCACTCTGCAGTATCATACTTTCTATCCAGGGAATGGCAGCACTGTAGGACAGAGTAAACTTTGTTTATCTACGGTGCACTAAATGACAGAGAAAAACATTCTCTCCTTGTCATTCTAATTTGAAGCCAATATGAACAAATGAATCCAACCTCTCAACTGAGACAGGCTAAGAACACAGGCAGCATCTCACAGCTGTTTCCCACCCTAAAATTTCACAGTTGCATTTGCAATAACTACAGTCCAGAACAGGATGTTTCAGGTTTATTGCCTTTAGTAGGTGCAACCCCTCAGTGTGAACGGGAAGCTACCAGCCTTTGAAATACTTTGCTGTTTCTGTCTCTTAGAAACCAGCAAATCAAACCTACAGCAATGCTTAGGCAAAGCTGTTCAACCGTTTCAGACATCACAGTACAGACTGGATGCTTTGGAATTATGCACCCAACTAGAGACAGCTTAAATGTGAAAATCCCCCCCATACCCTCCTCAGATGGAAAGTTCTGAGATAAAACTAGAACTTGCTGAGGGCATAATGTCTATCATATTTAAAATAAATCAATGGAAAGCTGTCTCTCACCCATCCCATAACTGTCATACACAGCTGCAACCTGTTAAAAAATCTTTTATATAGACGATCCTACATTATACATAGAGGTCCTACACAAGTTAATGGGATTCACCCCTGCACAAAAGGCTGCAGGTTTGAGAACCATCTTACATTCTTCTGGGGAAGTAATATTTCTTTATTTCCTGAAAGCCAACTCTCCTAAAACAAAGGCAAGCCAAACATACCATTCTTTTGCTCCCCCTCTTCTGCGCGTGAAGCACATGGAGAGCTCTGGAGTACAGAATTCACATTTTCTTCTGAGCCTTTTGGAGACACAGGCTCTCGTTTAACTTGTACTGAGGAGTCAGGAGGAGCAGCAGGTGCGATGCCAGAAGACTGGAATGGTGATGGTATGTGAACATGAACAGGAGCTCCAAATGGAGCTACAGAAGATGACAAAGGGTCTAACATGGGCAGGAAGGTGCCTGTAGGAATTAAGTCAGCTGCCACGTCAGATTTGCTATTTCTTCTTTCACTTGAGACACTGCAGGGAAGTTGCTCTGACAGCTCAGAAGGTTCATATGTTTCTAATGACAAAAGGAGAGAGTGGAAAAAAATATAAACCAAAAATGTTCATATTTTACAATAAAATTTAGTGGTGCCAGAAGCTCATTTCTGGTGAACACACCAACAAGGAAGAAAAATATTTGGGGGAAAAAAAAAAAAAGCCACTAGATGGCACTACCAAAAATGACAGATCACACAAAGACTTTATTGGAAAGCCTTAGATTTTCTTGTATATTTTAAATGAGCGAACTCAAGTTAAATACAATTTTTACAAGACTGCGAGTTCAAAGAATGCACAAGTTAGAATTCCACTGGTACAGTTTTGTGGTATCTCTTACCTTGTAGCCCCTGCAAGACCTGAATTCTCTGGCTTCTCAGTGTACTCATTTCCATGGTTATCTGCAAAAAGTTGTGGTTTAAATCAGTCCTACTTAAGGCAGTTTTTCAAGCTGCTAACTCAAAAGTTCAGATGGTCTAAAAAGCTGTTACCTGTTGCTTTAATACAAGAAGCCGTTGAACTTCAACATACGCCGCCTGCAAGGCAGCCCTGGCCTGCAAGAGACTGCTGTCCACACTATGCAAGGACTTGCTTAACTCTTCTTCCCTCAGCGAAATAGCCAGCAACTGGTCTACCTGAGAACGTTCTGAAAAAGAAACAAAATGTAGAGTATAAGTGTATTTGATAATACATTAAAATACACTGCCTATGGTTTTTCGAGAAATACTACCACCTCAGACTGTAGAAATAACGTAAATCAGGTTAAGTATCACTAGTCATACAAGAGGCTGAAAAGGAATAACTGCACAGGAATAGCCACATCTACATGAAAGAAGAGCAAAGTCCAGTATTTCTCTCTACAGATTCTCAACCTTGACTCTAATAACTATTTCCATCATAGTTTTGCCAGCACTGATTTAGTTTAGTTGAACAAGGTCATTCTCTTCCACAAAGATCTTCTCTTGAGGTACACATGTACGAGAAGTACAAACACACACTTTTCATCAATGTCATTAACGAGACAGAGGCAAACTTAAGCTAAACAAGATTTAAATTATTCAGTTAATTTAGAAGCCGAGGAAGGGCAGCTTAAGAGAAAAAGAACCCAGTAATGAAAGATCATTCTTGAAGTCCCAAATGACTTCAAGCCACAAAACTCATATTTGCAACTTCTTGAGCACAGTACTCTGTAAAAGATGCTTCTATGTTACTTTCTGAAGCCAACTGCAGGCAGAAAGGAGGCACAAAGTTTTCTGTTGGAAATAATGCCTGAAAAATTAGGATAGGAAGTTTCAAAGAATGTGTTGCAGACTTGACAGCAGTCTACTCCATGATCTTCAGGAAGAGCTCAAGAAGCACCAAAGTAACATCAAGCAACTACCATATTAACAAAGTCAAAATACTACTAGTATTTAGTCAGTAGTACTGATAGTGCAACTACTAGTTATAATCTCTGTACCAGATGCACATACGTATGACAGTCACTCACCTTTTTTACCTTTGATTTTTCTTCTCTTATTCTTTCTTTCTAGACTAGGGATCTCAGGAGAAGATCCCTCCTGCAAGTAAAATAATTTATTAACATAAGTTACAGGAGCAATTTTGCCTAAATCAAAAAGTGAAACATCCACTGTCTTTTCAACTACTACTTGTACCCATAGAGAAGAATGTGCAAAATTAATTGTATATTCCTGTACAAGGGAGGGCAACAAAGTGAGTGCCATGTTTTCATCTCAACGAGGAAAAAACATTAAATAAGCCAACAGCCTTCTACTTGCTCAGATGTTTAAGACCACACTTCGGTCAAATTTTCTGCTCTGTTTTTAGTTGGAGGTCTAGAGGATTAAATCAGTGAGGAATTAAAATTATCCCTATCTGCAGTTAGCAAAACCATTTTGAGAATTTTGACCAGAAACATTTTCTTCCCCTCTGGGTAAGTGTCCAAGACAGGACAGTGAAACAAATTCAGAGTTAAGGCTATAATTTTAAATATATAATTTTGTAGAAATGCTTGTCCTTCCTTGCTTGACCATAAAACCAGAAACATTGAAGGAAAACAAATTTCTACTACAGCCTACCTTCCATTTAAGTTTTGGAACACCAAGATCCTTGCTACAACAGCAACTACTTCCACAGAACTATTTTAATAGCTCTCATTTACCAGCATAGCATGTCAATTACAAATCAGAATTAAAGAGCATTTGCCATTCCTACTAATTAAAAAAGAATAAGCGAAAGGCCTGCACTAGGAAGGCAGAAATGAAAAATTTCAAGACAAAAAAGCAGATTAGTTTGAGGCTATCAGTGTACAAGACACTCAAACAGAGAAAGTCCTCTTTGCAGAGATCACTCCAAGGCTGAATGATCACTGACTGGGAAAAAAACATTTCTTATTGCACCAAAGCTGGACAAAGTCGCACACTTACTCCAGTTGCTCTTCTTTTCTTTCCAATTCCTTGGCTGTCATTCTGCTCAGTACCAGATGTGCAGCTGCTGTCTGTAGCTGCATCTATGTTATTAGACAATGTAAGAAGTATATCATTATTTGAAGCTGGATGGTTTTCTTCTGAGATTTCTAGCACGTTTTGTTTTTCAAGAAGAGGTGTTCTCTTCTCTGGGCTCTTCTGCTCTTGTTTTGTGAGACCTGCAACATCAGAAGTGGCTAGTAGGCTGTGACTACTTCCACTAGTCTCAGTCTTTTCAGACATAAGTGGTGACAAAGGAAGAGAAGATGTCTCCTGTTTCAAGCCAGCCTCAATGTCAGCACTTGCCTCATATCCAGATGTTATATGATGCGAGGGGCTGTCTACAGTTATTTGCCCACTGTCTTTTACTTTGGCTTTTTCACTGAAGAAGCTATAAGCAGAAGGATTTCTGTCTGCAACAACACTGCTTTCAGAAAAGCTACGTTTTCTGGCTGAGCCAGGCATTGCTAAGGAAATCTCTTCCCACTGGAATCCTTCTAGTAAAGACAGATCAGATTCTTCACTGAGTTCTACACCCTCTTGCTCATTTTGAACAAGAGGCACCATTTCGATGCCAAACCTTTAACAAGACAAAAGAAAATAAATACATATGTAACAAGGCAGCTAAATCAAGAAAAAAGCCTCCTCCTTCCCCAAAAGCACATTAATGCTTTAAGAGATCTAGCAACTCAATTACATTGGTATTCTGTGCTTTGTGTCTCACCTGGCAATGGAATATGTTTCGTTTGTCACAAAATTAGATTCAGCAGCTACGAACTGACAGCATGATTCCCAAGTCTGAATTCAAGTTGTTGTAATTATTCCAAACCAAGTTTGGAATAAGCAAATATGTCACCTTCTCAAGACACTTCAAAAACTTCAGGTTTAAAGAAAATTTCAGAAGTGAAGTATTATAAAATAGCTTCCTTTAAGCACAAAACCAAGCTGCAGATCAGATGAAAAGATTAACAAATGAAGAGGAAGCATTTATTCTGCCTGCAGAAATGCAAGCATTTTTGTAATCTTGAATAAATGAAGAAAAAAGCAACTGACACAGGAATGTTCACATCCCAATTGCATTTTTATATCCTCCTACTTACTATAACTTGAAAAGCAAATATATTGCTGGTGTCCGTATTCAGATATTAAACAACGATTATGAACTGGATCAGAATCTTTTCTAAGCAGCAGACTACTATTACTTATCAATAGACAGACATCCACAGCAGGAAGTAATGACAAAAACTCTGTATTATTGGTATATGCAAAAGATGGTGGTATAGCAAGCTTCATTCTCAAGTCTTAGTTTTAGGTTTCTGGAATTCATTTCAGATTTGGAAAGAAACAACCCTCCCCCTCAACATGCTCACAGAGAGGCATTGGTTAGTTCCGAAAGCTACCGACCTTGGTAAGCCTTTGCCAAGTTCCTGCTTCTTCTTGGTTACCTGCTGGATGACCTGATCCCAGTTTACATTTCGTCGGGAAGCACTAAGAATCTGCCTGAGGGTGGGTTTAAGTCCTGACTCCTTTTCAGTCTCACTTTTTCGATGGCCGCTCACATTCCGAATGCGCCGTGCATTATTGAGATTGGGCTCTGGAAGATGTGTTCCAACTTTGCTCTTCAAACTAATATGTCGTGTCAAGTCTCGTTGCAGAGACGCAGGGAGGCCAAGTTTGCTTAAATCAGGAAGCAGGCCCAGTGACTGGCCTCCTCCTTTTTGCAGTTCATGATCTGACGGATTTTCAAAAGCTTCCATTTCAAAGTGATCGTGTGACTTGACCTGCTCTTCATCCCCTTCTCGATCCTGCGAGGAGGTTTTCAAATCTACATGCTCATGGTTCTGACCGCTTGATGGAGAAACTGTGGAGTCCATCTGAAACACAGAATCTTTTAGATCAGCAGGAGCAATACTTGAAGCAGCTGGCTTTTCATCATCACCCTTTTCAGAGGTAGCAGCTTTACTTTCTGGAGTGTCACAGGGTAAACGAGAACTAACAGAAGAATGCAGCTTTTCAGCACTTGATTCTAGCTTCTCTACTCCTGCTAAATCATCATCGCTCACATCTTCTAATGAATCTAGTCTGAACTCGTCCTTTGGCAGTGTTTTCCTGATTTCTTCCCTATTCTGGTCACTTGCATCTTTGCAAGAGCTTAAGGGAACATTTTGCAAGGAATGGGTGGACTGAATATCTTTGGGACTTTGTTCTGTTTCACATAAGTTATTAACAGTCTCTCCAAGATGGCTACCAAGCGCATCTTTGTTGCTTTGTAAGTTATCAGCACATGCACCATGCAGCTTCAATGAATACGAGGAACTGTTTGTTTCCAAGTTTGTTTCCAAGTTCAGTGCATTCAAACGTTTCTGCTCTTCACCACTAGCTGAGGATAACAAAACCTTGAAATTTTTTAAGAGACTGTTTTTGTCTTGCTTTGGAGAAGATAACATAATATCTGTGATATTCAGAAGAGGGACCTTCAGCAATGGCATCTTATTACTTGTGCCATCAGTTTTGTCCGGCTTTTCACCACTGGAACAGTCTTTCATTACCTTGCAAGACTCAAGGTTATCCGAGGTCACATTAGAAGGGGAAAATGCTTCCCAGTTTTTAGGTTTTGAAGGGCTAACACTGACTTCACAAGTTTTTTCTTTCGTTGGTGAATTAGTAGGAGGCATAAATACAGACTCCATTTTATCTGGAGTTTTAGATACATTATCTTCAGACCACGATTGCTGTTCTGCAGCTTTCTGGGATGGGTAGGGAGTCCAGCGATGCATTTTATCTCTGGAAGGACTGCCACTTTTTCCACTGGCTCTTGAAGTTTTGCTTTCTGGTTGCTTTAACGTACCAAAATCCAAAGCCCCCTCAAAAGGAAATTTATCACTAGTAAAATCAAACGAGTCCTTCCTATTTTTTCGATCTCTGTATGGCGGAACATCAATGTCTTTCTCCTGCCATGCATATCTTTCCTTATTATATTTAACAGTTTCTACTGAATACGTATCTCCTGAGCTTCCAAACTTCCAGCCATTTGTACCATGAGGACTAGATTTCCAGTTTCCTCCATAACGCTTAGAATTCCAAATAGAAAAATTACCTGCTCCTTCCAAGTGCCAAGTAGAATTTCTCTCTCTAGCACTGTGATGCCAATTTGATGCTCCTCCTCCCCACCTACTTGGATGCCAAGCACTTCCAGGATTCCCATAGTTATGCCAATTTGAAGAGCTTCCCGAAACATTTTGATGCCTTCCAAAGCGTTCCTTTGAGCCACCTGAATGTCTGTTAAGGTTCCACTGAGAGTGTGGAAAATTGCCTTGTCTAGGACTAATATAATTTTCCCACTTTCTGTCCCTCTGTGGTGCATTATGATGATGCCATGATGGCTGATCATATGCTTCTCTTCCTTTGTAAGTAGTTCTTTCTTCTCGCCTTCTCTGTGATCTCCTATCATCACATTCTAATTCTTGGTTTGCACAGCTTGGCTCAGTTTGCCTACAAAACAATTGAGAAAAACTTAAAGTCTGATGCCATCCACTGAAATCCAAGAGCACACAAACCACACATTTTATTTTTTATTTGCACTGGGAAGAAAACTTTTTTTAATAAAGAGAAAACAGAGATAACTTCTTTAGCTGCTTTGCTGTTCAGGCTTCTGTAGCGTCTGACTTTCCAAACTGATGTGGTACCTTTACTTAAATATGATTATTTCAAAACTGCCCTTAGAGGAGCAACTGATTTGGTGCAGGGACAGTTCAACAGACTATTTCTTAAATACTTCTGTTTAACTCAGAAGATAATATACCTTTTTATTTACCAGTTATTGGACTACTAGGAAACAAACAAAAAGAAAGCTTCTTTCTGTCACATAATCTTTGTAATTTGAGTAATCGTGATAAAAATCATTCATAGTGAGATAATTATTTTTCTTAAGACTATGCCATTGGTATTAGATGGAGTAACTTGAAGGAACTGACACAGAATAGAATGAAGGTTAGGCTGAGAAAAGTAGTTATCCTACTTACTGGAAAAAAAACTGAGATCATGTCTCAGTTCATAAAGCTGAGGTTAAACACAAGATGCAAAACATCCACACAAGTTGCACCTCAGATACAAAAATATTTTGTCTTGTTTTAACTAACAGATTTGAATAGCCTACAGCATGCAATGCTGAGTCTGTATGAGCCTCCCAGAAGCACTACCTACTGCACTTTGGATAGTACTTATCTTGGCAACTTACCATGAACACGTGGTAAGTTATCACGTGTACATTTAAAGATAAATGCTACCTCAACACCAAGAGCTATTCTCAGGGTCAGCAGTCTAAATGTTCTAAGTATTTATGCAACCAACTAGTTTCCCAAAAACTGATTACAGAAATGCTTCTTTCTGACATTATAGAAATATACTCATCCTAGATCCCTGGACAAGCACGACCGGAAACTTTCATACTATTAGTCAAAAAAAATTGATTCACTTTTGAATAAATTGAATATTCATATTGTGCACCTCCCAAGCTTTTAAACCACTCCAGTTTTGCTAGAAGATTCACAAATAATTACTCTCTAATGGGAAATGGCCTCCTGCATAAGATAAAGTGAGTTGTAAGAGGAGGATTAAAAAAAAACAATGTCTAAGTGATACCGTTAGTTCTAGGAGCTGACTCAACTAGATTACGATCTAATGGAAACAATTTTGCTGTTATTAGTAACTTAATCCACGTACTTTTGTTTTTTCCCCTTTCAAACTGGCATCCAGTAGAAACAGATTTTCTAAGATTTCAGTTGCCTCAGAATACCACTGTATAATGTTACCACAAAACCTGTGGTGACATTGCTACCAATATAAAAACATTACCATCCTGCAGTACAGGGACACCCTAATATGACAGAATGGTGTCAGAACCAAATAAACTCCACAGACTTTGCACTTGGGAGATGCCAACTGAAATTTTTAGACACAGCAAGCAAGAGTTCCTTTCAAAAATCATACGCCCCTTCCACACCATCACCATGTCATAAGACTATTCAAACAATATATTCTCAACTGCAACGCACACTTGCGGAATCACATGGAAGATAACAAGGCAATACTTCTATTTCATAGTGAGCCACTAGAATTGTGTTTAGATTAGTTAAGATAAAACAGGTATGAAATTTCATTGAAAGACTATGGGATTTCAGTGTGACATCGACAAAACAATCTAACTAATTGTAAAAACAAACATTAAAGTTTTATAACAAAGCATGTTCAGCAACAGTTCTCAGTAAAGGCCAGGTTCCTAAAACCACCTCCCACCCCCACAATATTAGCACTACTGTCACATTTATTAAGCCTTTCAGTTAAATGGGTATCAAACACTAAAATAAAAACATTACTGCCCTCCAAACACAGGATTCCACACTGGGGACTGGTTTTATCCGTAACTGAGAATAGTTGTACTTCCTCACTAGTAGATCCACAGAACAAGAACATTCAGCAGAAACACATTTACATGCTGAATGTACAATATCCACCTGAGGCTCCTGGACTGCAGTCACAACAAGTACACTAGCTAAAAGCAGTTTACATCTCACAAGCACCTAAGTCTTAAGAACACACCCTGTGGTAATAGCACTTCTATGATCCAAGAGGAAACTCACCGGTTCCGTTCCTTCCTTTGTTTGATTAGTTGAATGACTTCTTTGTCAAGGTATTCTTCTTCCGCCTCTTCTTTCTCTTCCTGATTTCTGTCATGGTCATAAACATTATCTTTGTGCAGCTTGCTGGAGATGTGCTTGGCATATGCTGACAAACCTACCAGTGTCACTCTGCACACCCGGCATTCATGACTGCTGTCCCTAGGAAGAGAGGCAGAGGGTGGACTTTCAACACTGCCAACAGGCATGGCAGGTTTATCTGGTCTTACTTTGTTTCCTCTGAATGTGCTTGAATTCAAGGCAACTAGGTTTTGTTCTGTATATTTCAGTTACTTGACTTCTTTGGCTTTTTCTTTCCAGGTCTAGTTTTAGGATGGTCAGGTTTTCTACAAGATTTTTTTCCAACAATCAAGAGGTAAAGACTTGGTAATAAAGCTGTGTTAACAGGGAAGAGGAATTCTTCTTGAATTGTTGTACTCAAAATCTTTTCAGAGGAAACATAGTGAGCGAGGAGGCAGAGTGGAAGGCTTACAGAGCTAGCATGAGCTGCTCTGAAGCCTATCCATGGTGCCAGCTGCACTGGGGAAGCCTGGTGACAGCTTCTACATTTAATCCTTGCCTTGAGCCTTCCCCCAGTGAAATTTAGAAAAGGGAGGAGGCAGTACATGGATACAACCAATCCTGATACAACACAGCCTAAACTCGGACAGCTGAGACTGCTGCCTGGAATCCAAAGACTCCACAGCACAGCGAGTGATGAGAGGGTTTCTTCAGTTCACTGTACTTTATTTGGTTCAAGCGTGCATGAGGTCTGCTTTCCACTTTAGAGAACTTATCTTAAAAAATACAGAAATTATTTCAGCTGTAGGAAGTTGACAGCTGTGTCAGACAAATGGCTTTACTCATGTTTCAGTGAATATTGGGTTATGGTTACAACTTTTTTATTATTATTTTAAAAAAGATATTCAGATTTCTAAAAATACCTTATCTGTTCTCCAGACAAGTCCTTTCAATACTCCACTGTTACAGAAATACGTGGTTAATAATAAAGCTAAACATGGCAAATGTGCTCTCCAGTTAAAAAAAGTCAGGAAAAATCTTAAAGTAAGCATAATCCACTGCAAAAAACTCAGCTTAATCAAGTTAGGACTCTCTGCCTGCCTCCAGAATGTCTTCCTCAATTCTGCCATTTAAATCACAAAAGCGGTTATGCATATCCCCATGATGCTCTTGTGACCAAAGTCTGATAACAGTACCTTTAGAATAGCAACACACAGTCCACGACTGGGGTCAAAAAAAAAAAAAAATAGGACCCATAAAGGCAAAAGACCAACATGAATTCTTGGGGTTTTTCAGAGAAAAGTTAAAAATCAGATGATAGAAGGATCAAGAGATGTACTTTCACTCAAGATATTAAGCCAATATCCTTATCAGAGTGGTTTATGAAGTGTCAGCAGCTATGTTTCATTTTTGCTGGAAACCTGTGGGTTTCCTACTAACATAGTTAAGATTTAACCGATGCAGTCATTCAGACACAGCTAGAGAGGGTTCTATTTTAAACAGACTAGCTATTATAAATTACTTCTTTTACATTTTATTATTTTGTATGTTGCAGCCTAATTCATTTCAGATTAAACATCTGGATAAAATTAATTTACAAAGTCAGTAGCTTACAAATTTAGCCTGTACTTTCCACAGAGGAGTGTACTTCATTTTGCACACTTCACACTTACTAATAAATATCCAAAGCTCAGATACTACGTATATATTGTACTTGGGCTATCTCATTAATCCCAATAGTAAATTTTACCAATGCCATCAGAAGAATCCCCTCCATGCTCATAGATGGCACATCAATGCACTGTTAATAGGACTTGTTTTAAACTTAGGTCACCACACAAGGCAAACCACAAATAGAAATTTGTCTTCCTGCTGAAAAAGGTGTTCTTTTTACATAACATTCCACTTCAGTCATAATGATTCTTCAACAAGAAACATCTCAGTGGTACTAATTAGGTTTTAGAGAACAATCCAAATCCTTCCAAGACCTATGTTTCAATTCTGTCATGAAATTTTCATCATCCTCATTTAAACACTAAATAAATAAATGTAAATTTTTACTTGCTTTGGACAAAGCCAGTGAGTTAACAGCTAGCCTAAGTACGAAGAACTCTATCACTTCTAACATGCAAGTTTCTAATTACAAAGCCGTGGCTCTTGTGCCAACTGACAGTCCGGACAGAAAAACCTCAAGTGGGTAGTGACTAGGCTTCTCTGTCCTGTTTTTAATCTATACGAACCTAAAGAGTAACACTATTTTTTTTTTTCCTGTATGAAAAACTGCTTAAATTGTAGATCAATTGGTAGGAGTTCAGACAGTTATACTTAAACGAATTTACACTTCCTTCAGTTCTTTCCTTCCCCTATCTCCATTAATATCAACCAGAACTGGACAAACTCCATGATATACACAGAACATGTCCTTGTTATTTCCCTACCATATAGGAACACCACAGAACCTTACCCATTCAACAGTAAGGCCAAAAGCAGTTGGAAATAAACATGACAGAGGTATTCTCAGTATAAAAACATCCAAAAGCTTTATTCACTGTATGTGTACTTCAGATGGCAGACTCAATGCCCTTGTACTTTGCTTTCAATTAAAAAAGCCCTCCAAATCCTCAAAAACCCCCAAATTACAACAAAAAAACACTAAAGCTTTGTACTTGACATCCAATTCTCCTTATATATCACATAGTGTAAGACTTCAAAAAGACAAGAGACTTAAAACGTTTCAGAAAACTATTCTAGCTTTTGAGATTACTAACTTAACTTTAAAAGGAGAAAAGTGTGAACTCGTGTGCATTTCCTTTACCTCTTCCTTACGGGAAGTCTAAAAAATGACTTCTAGTTCGGTATTTGAATGTAGTAAGATGGCATTATCCTCTGTTACACAACTCAACCACACTCAGGCGGCTGTTGCTTGTGCTTCACATTTTCTACTTGGAACAGCTTTTGCTTTACAAGGCTGTAAGACTAAAATTAAATGGGAGGAAAGAGGAGAGGCACAGAAGCCTGCTGCTGCACAGTGAAAAAAGAAATTCATTATTCATTTTGGGAACACACATTTTCCATGCACTCTTCTGAAAGAAGCAGTGAAGACAGTTACCTTACTAACAGAAAAGGTAACGATGCTGAAACAAATTTAATTTCAGTCTTACAGAAATGGAAAACCAGGAATTGTCAGACCACTTGCAAGTAAGCGATTGTGGACACATTATATAACTTCTAGAAATCAAGATTGCCTTCAAGAGTAATAAACTAAAAAAAAAAATAAAATAAAAAATAGTAAAATAGTAACTTAGAAGGCCAGAAATAAGATGCTGAAATACGTGAAATTTTAAGCTGATGTCAGAGTCATTATCACAAGAAGAAATTCCAGAACAGAAATGTCCTACAAGTTAGCTGACCAGAAGCCCGAAGTCTGTTTCTAGTGCCGAGGACATTTTGGTTTCTGAGCCATCCCTTCCCACCGAAAGGGGTATTTCTCAGTCTTGTTTTGTGCTCCTTTAGCTCCTCCTGCATGATGTGGCAAAGTAG
>JBCJKH010021591.1:0-12426 GCA_039877255.1 Loriculus beryllinus
TACTTGTACTAAAATAGCTTGTTTTTATGGCTACTGCAAAATATTCAATGAGTGGATTCAAAGCTGTCACAATGGGATTACTAATATTATAATAGTTCAATACATTTGCAAATACACAAGAAAGATAAAACCAAGAAAAACTGTCAAATATGGCTTTTGTACCTGAAGTTCAAATCCTTGAAAGAAAACTGAGTCTCTATGATCCCAGTTGTTTTCACTCGGGAGTGCAAAACATCTTGCTCGCTAGGCACATAGTCCGGCATTGCTAACCTATCCAAGTCGTTGAGGTAACTGAGAAAAGAAATGGTGATTGCTGAATTCAAAAGGTGAAATGAACATTAGAAAGATCACTTCATATTGAGCTGCTTATAAATATTTATGTAAATTACACATTTAAATACAATATATTGTTTTATACAACCTAGATCCACAATTCAGAGCCTTTCTTTGTTTTTTTGTTTCTTTTTTTCCTTTTATATAGAAGTGCAATTTAGTTGTTTATAATAAACATCTTTCTGAGAATTTCAGTTCAGGAAAATCCTTATTTTCCCAGGGATGCTGAAAAACTACCTTGTCAGAATGGGCTTTTGTCCATTTGCTTTCAGCAAGCAGGAACTGCCACCACAGGGGAAGAACCACAAGCATTTTTCAGAAGTAGATTGATCAGGAATAATCACAGTCTGTTATCGGACTTTTTGTAATAGTATCTTCCTTCCTAAGTGAAAGGGAGGGCATAATATTTTGGAGGAATTCACATTAGAGGGATGTTTTCTCTGCAGATCTATCAGTTTACAAGAGAAAGGTAAATGATAGTTAAAAAATGTTTATTTTCTAATCAAACCCAGAAGCTTCAATGAATCTGAAGACCCCCTACATACTCTCACAACACCCTGGAAAAGAGTAGATTATCATGTTTCCTTGTCTGGCATACAGAGATAAAATCTGTATGAAATGAGAATGCAGACTAGATCTTTGAATCCTGTCCTTGTCCTGTCAAGAGACATTTTTCCTATCTCTTCCAGGGGCATGCAGCTCCCTCAAAATGGCTAGAGAGAGCCTAAGAATCCTACTAGCTGGTCTAGGAATCGGCATCAAGAGGTTATGAGTTGATAAAAGGAAAAGAAGAGGTGATGTCTGGGTGGCTTCTTACCTTTTAACTATTAATATTCAAATAAAGAACAAATCCAAAAGCAAGAATCCACATGCAATGGCTGAAGCATTTACAAGCTTTTGGTGTCCCAGTTGGCACCTTCCCATTTGACAAGCAAAACACAGTCTTGCTAATGTTTATTAGGCTTCACACCTTTTTTTCTTAATTCTCTAACACAAGTCTGCCCAGCATGAAGTTTCTGCTGTTCAGTTTAACCAGACAACTACCAAAACAAGCCCCAGAGCTCATCATCTTTGTCTGCAATATTTAATACATCTGTAAGTAAAAAAAAAAAAAAAAAAAAGAAATTAAAAAAAAATATTAAAGTAGAATAAAATATCTTTCTGATAGTTCTTAGTCACAAATACCTAAGTTCAGATCAATACAGCCAATTGGAATTGTATAAAAAAAATTAGATCAAGTTAATTTTCTAGTTAATGTAGCAAAAGAGGCATCTTCAGATTCTTCTTAGAGCTGTAGAAAGTTCTAAGGGAATGATCTGCAGTCTGGCGTTCCACTGACGAAAGAGGGAACACAAACTAGCGGGTTACTTTAAATGGTTTCCTTGGTTTGATCCAGGTGATAAGACCCTTGCTCTGAGAGAGGCAAATGGCTGAGCAAGCAAGAAGCAAGTAAGCAGGAGTACTACTGGTAACTAAACAACGACATGGTTTGTAATGCTGATTTTTTCCCTTCCTTACCCATCACTCCATTTTAGAAGAGGATTAATTCCAGGTGAGCTAAGGAAGAAATCCCAACCAAAGTTGATATACAGGGGATTTTTTATTCAGAATATCTCATGTTTTATAACTAAAACACCCAGAGGAAAGACAGTGATCTGACTTTATTAACATGAATTAATAATGAAAAGATCAGAGAAGATAACCTCAGAAAATCAGAGTTTACACAATATAATTCAGTACTCTGTGTAGGAGCTGATTCACAGGACTGAGAAACAGGAGTTTAGTTTTAAAAGAAATGGAAATGTAGCATTAGGTTTTTGACTGACTGTAGCTGGTTTTACACTGATCATTAGAAGCCTAGCAGCAAGAGCATAAATTAAGTTGATTTTAATGGTTCAGAGCCCAAGGCTAGATTTTCAGAAGCATTGGCTATGAAATGAAGACAAAGGATTAGCAGGATTTTCGGAAGAGTTCAGGCAGATGAAAAACTGTTGTTTCTAATGTGACTAGTGATAAATAATGATTATTGTCTACTTTGTAATCTATATGAGCTGCCTTAAATTCTGAAAATCACTGCAGGTTGAAAGACACAGCCCATAACACCGAGAAGGAATTACCTTAGACTATCTTATTTTGTTTTTAGGCAACAGAAACTAATCTGCAAGGCATAGTGTACTAGAATGTATATATATATATAGATGTACATATATATGCAGGTAATATATATTTTCCCTATCTTATTTTTTTTTTTGCTTTTGTTGTTTTTTTGCTGTTTGTTTGCATTTGTTGTTTTTAATTTCAATAACTCTTTTCTTTTAATTATGATGATTGGCTCGTTAGAGGATTTTAGTGCTGGGAACAGCAGTGTGGCCTGTCAGAAAGGAAACAAAAGATTGCTGTCTGCCTTTCCTATAGAAATACTGCCAAAACAGGCAGAAATCAACACAGGCAATATTTTCTTTGCTCAGGTACCTTGCATGAAAGTCTTCATTCTTGTTTTGAAGATATAAAGAGATGTAGAGTTTTTAATATTTTCATGGTATAGCCCTTCTAGCTATGTAGCTCATATTTTCATATATCCTGTATAATATTAATATATAATAGCCCATATAATAATAATATAGCCTATTTTTTCATGGAAGCCCTTCTAGTATCAGCTGTTAGTGAGCTATTTCTGCCTTCATCACTCAGGGCTCCTGGCCCAGCCTTCGACCATGCCTTTCACTGCTGAACAGGATACCTGATGTGGTGCCCTCAGCCTGTAGGAGGAGCTGCAGGAGCAGGGAAACCTCCAACTACAGACCTTGGAATATGGGTCCTGATCTGAAACAGCCTCTGTCCCAGGTCTAGAGTCAGACTCACTGTTGTGCACTCAAGGAAAACTCTGATGTAGGTGGCACTTCACTGCTCCATCCTGTATGAACTGAGGGAGAGAACAGCAGAGCAGGACTGCTGTAGCCTGCAAGAGCAGCTGCAGAAGCAGGCAAACCAGGAAATCCTGAAAAGTCTAAGCTTACTGACTACATGTAAACTAGGAGATGTACTCCAGCTGAATGCTGACCTTCTGTGAAGCCAAAGCTGAGCAGCCTTAGTCCCCTGCTTGTCTGCCTGCCACTTCCTAGGCTGTGGAAAGAAGGCTGTCAGGTTGAAGAGTGGCTGCAGCATGGCTGGCCAACACCAGCTGGATGCTGAGACGGTAACAGCTCGGGGATACCCACCCATGCAGCCGAAGTAGTCTAGAAGAAAGTCTTTAGTTTTCTTCAGATGCATGTTTAGCACCTTGAAATGCATACATTCACAGGGCAACTCTAGGTAAAACCTAAGCTGTTTCAATTCACCTTTTGCCTTGTTACAGGGCAAGAGAACAGGTTTTTGGGTGTTGTTTTTCTTTTTTTTTTTTTTTTTTTTTTGTTTTGTTTTGTTTTGTTTTGTTTTACAGTGTAAGCAAAACTCACAGAAAAAAATTATCCTTGTTTCAACTGGTTTCCTTCAGTTAAACATTTCTATTATAATTAGCCAAAAGCCCCCTCATTCTTTTTCAGATTAATAAGCAATAATTTCCATAGGCTATTCTGCATGTGAGGAACGTCACAAGCTTTCCTATGTTGTCATGGTAGAGGCCACCTCAGCTGTTGTCACCTACTAGGCTGCCGAGTCATTGAGCTGGTATTCTGCTGCCCTTGCGAAGCAGGCCTGGATCCCACCATCACTCCACAGCTGTCTGATGAGTTCAACCAACTCAGAAGACATGTCGCCGTCCTCCAGAGTTGTTGCCATGGTACACAGCTTCCTTTCATCTTCCTAAAGGGAGATTTCAGTAAGTATTGTGCAAGCAGACTGTGGTCCTCCACCTCCTTGAAGATGTGCTTGGTTTACAGTGAGTTGCAGGGGCAAAATTTATCATTTTCACTGATTTCTCTAGGTACGTGTACTTGCCTGTGCGTGTAAACATCCTTTTACAAGCTCACTTCCCTTTAGTTAGTGGGGGTAAGTAAGATCACTTAAATTGTGATACGCAGAGTTTAGCTCTTTTTTTTGTCATGCAAGGGCTTCGCTTTACCTTACCATGAGTTCACAAAAAGTCCAACTTGGATACAAGGCATTTATTTTAAGAGAAAGTAGACGGATATCAAAAATTAAATTAAAAAGGATATTTAAAAGTTAAACCTGTTATAAGTACCTCAAAGCAGAAATACATAGCTAAATATATCTAATTAATGCATTTGGAAGATAAAATTTATAGCTTCTGTCCACAGTGAAAAATGTGGCAAAGTGAATATAAATAATGCATGCATTTTCCATATGGTTTTTTATCTGGGAATGAAGAAACATGTAACTGTATAAAATCCCAAATAATTTTAATGTTTTATTCTGTATTTTTTTCCTTTTGCAGTCAATCCAAAAAGACTTCAAGCAACCTATTGCATTAAAAGATGTTTTTCAGTGGTTAACAGTTTAAGAATGTACTGTAAATTAAAAGCACTATTAAAATAGGGTCATTTGATACACTGTCACAGCAGTGGATTATTATAGAGTGTAATTCCTTCCTAGCCGTATAAGCAGACAACTGAAGTGACTTGCAGTCAGTAGCTGGAAAAGTATAAATGGATTCTGACAGACACTGTTTTGGCAGGGAGTATGTTTTATACAAAAATAGGCAACATCTTCAAAATAATTTGTAACAAATTTATTTGGGGAATGTTCTGTATCTTTATCTTTCAGTGGAAATTGCAGTTTATGGAAACTGTAAAACCCAGAGACTGCTCAAAACTGAAATGCCACATGTTTTCTAAAATATTGGAGGAATTGAGTTTTCATAGATGAAAAGAAAAAGGTGGAGGGCAATAATCACTCAGATGTTGCCTTCACTTGAAAAAGGAAGGCAAGCAGCCATACAGTTGCCCTTCTACATTAAACAACACTGGTTGTGTTTACACCCCATCAGCTCACTGAGTGGCGAGGTCAGCAGAACTGAGTCATGGTTTCTTCTGTGCACCCCACATCTGTCTCAAGGGCTGCTCGCAATGGCACACACTTCTTGAAGATAAAGGCTGGAACATTCTCTCCTTCTAGATATCACATATCACTTAATGATTATAGCTATCATCCTACAATGTTGGATTTGTTGGTTGAATAGCTTACAACAAGAAGCCTTGGGCTCAGAGCCTCCAGGTGCACAGTAAACATTTATTGATCGCTGTGCAAAAGGCAACAATTGTGGATTTTGATGCTTATGTAGTGCTAAGAAATTAACTGAGCTATTTAACAACAACAACAACAAAAAAATCATCTAATTCCCAGTTCCTCAGGCTGTGAAATCTTTTAAAAATAATGTATATGAAACTGGTGTAGATGATAGACAGTGTGTGAACATGTATAAGCCTCTTAGAAAGTTTAGCAGGGCTCAGAAAAGAGGCTGAAGTACTGGAGCACAGGCAGAATATCTCAATTACAGATGGCAAACAGTCTGGACTACACAGTGGATATTAGAGGATGAGCCAAGAGCTGCGGGTAAGTGCTCCAAGGTTCAGCTGCCTTAGGCCATGTAGACTGGCGGATGGGACCTTATGTGATATATCTGTCTACCGCAATTGAGGAGAGGAGCCAAGCTGCAGTACATTCACATGAGCATATTTTCTGTGTGCTGCTTTTAAGCACTGTTACACTTGTTTGAACGACTTGCATTCATGGAACCTTAAGAGAATACAGGGAGAAAATATATTTTGTGGAATTACTGTAAGAGCTTTACTAACATCTGAAACTTTCCCTTATAATTGTTTAGGTCAAAGTGCCACATGTCATTGTAATGAAATGTAGACTTCTGGAACAGAAAAATCTCTTTCAGATAAGCAGATATAATTCCCTCTAAGGTAAACCTCTAAGGAATAGGCGAATTTACCAAAACTGGAACCAGCTTGATATTCTGAGAAATTCTCAGCAAGGTTTGAATTACAGGTAATAGATTAAACCATTACACTGAGAAGTATGTGCTTTTCCTTTACTTCCATCCTGGAAAATTCAGTGTGATTGTCAGAGAATAGCAGGTCTTCTGACTATGGCTTTTCCTCTATCTGCTTGTGCATAGGCTTCCAACTCTATTAGAAAGGTCAGACTCCATGTTACTGCAACGGGCTAGTGCTGCATCCGTACAACAGGGAAGTATCTGCTCCAGGAGCAATGCCAAACTGAAATATTCCCAATATGTCTAGATGACCCTTCCTTACATGGCTGAGCCCCAAGGCTTGCTCATAAAAGGGAAATATTTGTTATATTTTCCAATAGAAATAAAAAAGTGACTAAGGAGCTAAGAAAAGGTTCTTTTCCTTTCTTACTTTCTTATGTCTTTGCAACTTGAATATTTCTTTTATACCAAGCAAAATGGCAGTTCATGAAAAGGTTTGACCTCAGGCATCAGCCTTGAGAAAATAAAAATCTGTTAGGAGTTCTTGTCACATGTAATTCAAGCAATACTTAGTTTCTGCTGTCATAAAGCAAATATGAACCCTCTTTGTTCTATAGTCTCTACTATTATATTACAAAAACTGCATTCTAATGCCAATTTCAAGAGAAAGGGTGTCATACTCACAAGTCTAGCTGGGTTTTCATAACTGATTTCTAACTTAGTCATTGCTTTCACGATAGACAGGATAGACTGCACTGTGTTACTGTAAACGACAGGTTTGAACTCCATGCGTTCCTCGTGGGTGAAACCATGTTTATGGATGATCCTGGTGCAAAAAATAGAAAACATGAGGTTTAAGAGATGTATTAAAAGCAATAATGAAACTTGGTTCAACTGCTTTTGTGGTCAGTGTGAGAAAGAACTGAGTATGTCTGGCCTTTGAAAAAGATTTTATCAATGGCTGATCTGCCTATTCTGCTGGAACAGGTAAACAGCAGTTTCTGCAATTATGTCAGCTTAAATTCATGAGGTTGTTATTGGAATATACTTAGTCATGGGCTGTCACATTGTTTTTAAATCATTTTTATCCAGAATCTTACATAGAGTAAAATCTTATTACAAAGAACTGTGAGGTAGTTCCTCAAAAAAACAAACCAAAAAATCTTTAATATTTCTTTGTATATCAGCTACTATTTCTAGTTACTGAAAGGTGTTACTATTATCTACAGGTTTTGGGGGCGTGCATGTTACTCCAGAGAATATAGCCTGTATTCCAGAGGACAAAGAACCTTAGAAGTCATAGCAAATTCATCTGACAGAGGAATTACAATTTCATAATCCTCCTTAACTGGAAAAGGGCATGTGGTTAAAGTTCTTCAAGATCAGTGTGCAGAATATACCATGACTGAAAGATATCTTTTTCCTTAACTTGTGAAGAAGGATGAAGACTTCTGTTTTATCTGTTTTGGAATAGCATGCTCTCAATGACAAATTGGTGTCATGGTTTTGTGTGTGTGGTGTCCATGGCAGGGGGGTTGGATATAGATGGCCTTAAGGGCCTCTCCAACCCAAACCATTTTATGATTCTATGAATGAACATACACCCAAAGTGCTTTGGCTGCTGCTGGAACCATGGGTCTGTTCTTCCTTACTTCAGTTATTCAGAGATGAAGGCCAGGTTATTACATAAATAATTTCTGGGGTTTGGAGTTTGGTTTTTTTCCCTGTCTCTTGCCAGGGATAGAGTCTGGACAGAGCTATACAAGCATAAAGGGTTGATGTGAAAGGATCTGACAGGATAGCCCAGAATAAGCATAGGTGTGTGTCTTGAGGAGACTTTCCTTTCAGGGGGAGAAGTCAGCCCTGTCAGAAATGAAGTTGCTCTCACACACACATCTAAAACCCAGATCAAACTCAGTGTGTCTTAATATCTCTATAACCTATGAGTTTTCAGAAAACCCAAAAGTGTCATTCTTGTGTCTGTAGGAATAGCCTCTGTAGGAAAAAAAGGGTTCCCTTCATGTTTCCCCATTCACTTCTAGACCAGGCAAATCTATAAAATCTGCTTTGAAGCTTTGATTTTTTGAATGTTGTTTTCAACACAATTTCAAATGAAACTGCAAGACTCAATGGAATCCTACTGAACTTGAGAGAAAGAAAAAAAGGAACTCATGTTATGCAGTCTGGTACCTTTGCACTGGTACTCCAGCATATTCTTGTCACTTCCACTTACTACCTGTAAATGAAGCAGTTTTTCTATAAATAATGGAATGAAATATATAGAAACTGAAACCCCAGGAATTATTTGAACTTGGTTTAACTACTTTGTGTGTCTCACACTGGTGGCCATAAAAGGATTTCTGGGGAAGAGGGATGTTTTGCCTTTGGCCACAAAAATCTGGGATGCAGAGAAGGAAAGGCCCTGAAACAGTACACAAATGGCTATTTTGTATCTTCATGCTTTCCCTTTGTAGAACAAAGGAAGAAAATATAAGATCCTGAAATAAAACTAGATTTGGTAATTGCAGACAGAAAACTCTGTTTTGCTTGAGTGTTTTCATGTTTTTGTTTCGTATGGTGGGGGTTTTTTGCTTTTAGGTATTTGTTTTAAATACTGTATTTATGTCTTCTGAATGAAGGTATGTTCACCAGCCTTTTAAATCGACAGGGAATTTTGCTGCTTTTACTAAAGGTCTGTCATTCTTAAAGAAGGATTTTAAAGCAGGCTGACATCTTTTAAGGCCAGAAGGAGCATTTTAGCAGATGGAAAATTTTGTTCCTTCATGCTCTTTGAAAAAATGAACAACTTAAAAAAGTTGTTCAGGATGCTGAAGGCATGAGGTGATAGGCTACAAGTCATAATATCTAAATTGTGTTTCTACTGGACATTAGTCTCCTGTTTTGTTTTGTTTTGTCTTTCATGAAGGAAGGACTTCTCACCAGATAGGTAGAGTTGATTCAGTCTTAACCGGCATGATGAATTGTCATATATTTTGGGTCCTACTCTTCATTCGATGAATTGTTTGTGGTAGGTTTGTGGTGCTATCTGAGAGCATAGCATAGAAATACTCAACTTGGCTTCACAACAGTTAGATCGCACATTGGAAATTATCCAGTCAGAGGCACAAAACTCCAGAGAAGCTTTTCTTTCTTTCCTTTTTCAGTTATGTCTTGTAGCCATCCAAACCTTTTTAGGGCCTTGCAGCCTGTCTATATTTTGAGCATCAGAAAATAGTGTGCAAAGCTAAGTGAAAGGATTTAACTTTGATTGAAGTCTTCAGTCTAGAAAGAATGAGGTTTATGAATTAGAAAATTATATTGATAGGAGTAAAATTACCCTGATTTTGGCAGAAAGTTAAGTTGTATTTTCAGCAAAATTATTGCTTCTGTAAGCATCTATCAGTCTTCTCTCGAAAATGTTATATTTTAATGAAAAAATTATTAACTGAAATTGGTTTTTTACTGAAAAATCTCCTTTTTTTTTTTGGAAAAAAAGTACCTGGTTGCGACAGAAGATGACATTTTATATGAAAAAATTTAATTTTTACTAACAATTTTCCAGTAAAATAATTCATATTTGTGATCAGGTTGAAAGCTCATAAATGCACAGATCTTTAAAGATAACTCTCAGCTTTGCAGTTTTTTGCCCCTTCTTCACTGCTGTTAACATTAAAAGCCTTCTTAGAGTGCATAATTCACAGGAACATCTTTAATCTGCTCCTATGTGGGGAACCTTTGAGCACAATGCATTTCAATGGTTGTCTGAATAGGGAATGTCTCCTGACTGGAACACAATCAGAGACAAAACAATCCACTATTGAACTGGAACAGAATATGTTAGTAAAGAACTTGATGGATGGTTCTGAATCTGTTTTACTACAGATTGAACTGCTTATATAGAAAATTGTCTTATGATATCACATCTGTTACTTAACTCTTTAAAATGCATTGATAAAGACATAAGATAGTTAAGAGAGCTTAAATTTGGAATAGTATTACTGATTTCATAAAACAGTCTACTTGGACAGGTCTAGGAAGCAGACCTGAACACTGTATATGAAAACAGGGCTAGATACAAGAGCGATATTTCAGCAGGTTACACTGTAAAGGAGGATCTTTGCTGCTTGTATAAGTATAATCTCTTGAACTCAGGTGGATTATCTGCTTAAACCAGGTACATGAGTAGTATTTCGGCTACCCTTGAAAGAATAACATGAATTAATTTAGTTTTAGCCTGTTTGACTATATGTGAAAATATTGTGATAGTAAATTGTAAAAAGACAATTGTAAAAGGGAAGATTTGACCAGTAAATTGTAAAAAGACAATTGTAAAAGGGCTGATTTGACCTTCCTTAGAAGCCAGGCAAATAAGGCTACTAGTTTCAATCTATGTGGCACTGTGTGCACTTTGGGCAAACATCTACAAGTATTCTTGCAGTAGGTTTTTGGTGCAGTCACAAGTTCTTTGTAACCAGGTACTCAGTCCGAATTTGAATAGGGATTTCTGCGTTTCTTTGTACAACCTGATTTTCCCCTGATTGATGATTGTATGAAAACTTTTCAGGGTGATGCTTTACTTGCTAAAAGCAGTTCTCATGACTGTCACTTCTCATGCTAGATGGTGGGTAACAGCTGCTCACTGTGTAGGCTGGTGGCTAAATATGTTCACACGTTGCCTGTGGGAGACCTGAGAACAATCTTTGTAACCTCTGGCAGGAGCTGGAATAAGACTGTTGTGACCAAGAATGATCTACAGAGACCAGTTTAAAAAAAACCTCAACAAACAGACTTTGTCCTATTATACAATGTGAATGCTTCAGTATTTTCTCTTGCAATACAGTGAAATCAAATGAAATTAATAAGGAACAAATTAAAATTTAACAAAGGAAGATGAATCACGTCATATGTGATTAAATTTTGGAGCTACTCGCCATAGAATATTGTGGATGTTATTATTTTACACTAGTTCAGAAAAGACTCAGGGGAAATGTAGGCATGTGTGCTGAGGCTGAGGGCTACTGAACACAATGATTCTATCTGGTTCAGGGTGATGCCTGAGCCACAGATCAGCAAATACTATCAGATTATCTAATGCAAGTATTACTGTGTGTTTGCTTGTCTCGTCTGATGATCTTCTGTAAGCACCCTTCATTAGCTACTGCAGGAGACAGGACACTAGGCTAGGTGGATCTGCTGTGCCTGGCTGTCTCTTGCATTCATATTCTCACTACAGCACTGTAACTCCTACCAAAGCCAAGGAGGAAGCTTCCCTGATCTTCAGCAAGAAGTTGGACCAGTGCATGATTTGATTAGACAGATCCAATAACCAGTCCAGCCGTATCTCATAGCCACTTTGTGTTTTAATTTATGTGGTTGAATGAGAACTTGATTTGAATGACGTTTCTTTGCACTTTATTCAAATGAGCATTAATATTGTAATAAGACATTAGCTACATAGCTTATACTATAAGTGCCAAATTCGACAACTGGTATGAATATTCATGTACTTACTTCATTTGCTTTACAATAGTGCTCTTTCCTGACTCTCCAGCACCTGCAGGAAGGGAATATTGAGAAGATGTGATTGGTAGTTAAGTAGCAAGTATTAAAAATAACTCTCTGAAATAGAATTTTGTATCTATGAAGAAATGTGGATGTTTTAGATCCCCATTGTACTAATTAGAACCCTCATTAATGTCTACTCAGACTTAGTGAAATCTTGGTAATAGTGTTAATTCTAAAAAGGAAAGAGATCTCTGGAAAGAAAGGAACATTCAGTCAATAAGGTAAAAAATACAGACTAATTAACAAGGAAATAAAATATGGCTCATATTTTGATTTCATGTCTGCCAGATAAGAATCATGAAAACATGACCAAACTACAGCTTCTGACATTAGGTGACTGGTAGCTGCTCATTTAATATGTATCATGACCTTTTGGAATCTAAACCAGACAGGTCTAAGCTCTCTATCCAGCCTTTATGAGCAACCGGAAAAACAGAGTATGGAGACTTGCATGTGGACTCATGATACAGATGCAGCACATGAGCAAATGTCTTGACACTGGTATGCTAGGGAGTAATGCGGCTGGAAGTGGGAAGCCTGTAGAACAATGCAACAGATCTTGCTTGAGAATGGTTCTGCAGGAAATCTCCAGAATGGGCAGGAAGGCACAGGCATTTGATTAGATC
>JBCJKH010021597.1:0-33129 GCA_039877255.1 Loriculus beryllinus
AATGTCTATTTAAGAACACATCCAAATGCGTTTCCATCACTCAGCCAGAACACATTCACTTCCCAGAAACTAACACTGTAAGAGATGGAAAGAGAAAGGGAGAGAGAGAGGAGACCTTTAGTCCACCTACTAGCTTCACTGAAGGCAACAAATCCAGCCCTAGCTCATTTCAAGTAGGTTCAATTGTGTCAGAGGTTACCCACAAGCTATTTCTTGATGATTTATAGCTGATGTCTACAAATCTCCTTTTATTTTAATGATGACTTCAATACAGATGTTAAGATATTCTTTGTCTTCACAGAAGTATACGAGAGGGAAGTTGACATCTTAAAAAAAAATTCCAAGAGGCTGATTGGCTGCTTCTGAACAGGCCAGCTCTGGGCAGCTTTTATATCTCATCCAGAAGGAAAAATGGGAGGGGGAAAAAAGCTCCCTTCATCCTTTTCTCCCATACTAAACCTGCTATGTTTTTGTGACTTATTCTGGGCACAAATCCTAGAGCACTGACTCAACATGTATGTCACCAGTTAATTATGATGAAGACAGGACACTTGGTAAGCATAAGATAATTTTATCGCTTCTCCAGTAATAACATGTACTTATATATCATTATTTTGCTCTGTTTGAGCCCAGAGCAATTTACAAAGTGAGTCCCAAATGATACTATCACGGGAATCCTTCCACCTAGCACTGAACCGTAATCATTTGGGGGTGAAGAACAACAGAGCAGGAAAAGCAGCAGCAAGACATACTGCATCATTTGAAATTTAAAATGTCATGCCAGTAAAACCCATGAGAGTTGTCCAAATGTGAGACTGTTTCAGTCTCAAAATTAGTCTCTGTATGTGCATGTATGTGAGTGTGCACAAGATCTATGTGGACGTGTCTATGTGTATATGGCAATCTTCATCTCTATGGACATTTTAAGGCAGTGACCAGCCTCCATCAAATTTGGTGAAGTCCTCAAAGATCCCACATCATCTGTGTAAAGGGACAATAGGGTGTGTGGGGGGGTCACACTCTAAGCCTTTCCCCTTAGGAGAAGACTCCAGTGCTTACCCACACATTAATGGACAACAGGGGATCCCCTGGAAACAGGTAGTCTACATTTCCAAATATTGTGAGACTTCACAAATGAAACTTCTGGCACTCCTGGAGCACCTTGCTCATTTTAAAATGAACGCAGAAGAGAAAGTATCTATTCAGTTTGTTCTTCAGGTCTTGGAGTATCTGTTCTTTTTGCTTGTCATTAGGCTAGCCAAAATGATGTGGCCGTTGTTTTCCTCACCCACTAGCCCCAATAAACTGAAGTTGTTTGGTACAGTAGTGAATTTTGCATCTATTATAGCACACATCATTCTGCCTATAAGCTGCAGATTACTGGAAGGACTCATTTAGTGTAAAGAAATTGGTATTTCTAAGGCTTTGAAATTACAAACTGTAAATCCAGACAGGAAATGTAGTGGGCAAACAGTCATGTGACACCATTTTAACTTCCGGTATCATGATTAAAATGCTACTTGACATGCATTTCTCAGCCAAATGTATGTGCTGAATTTCCCTGACCCCAAATTAGGTCTGTGCCTTTTATAGCAAATGCTGAAAGCACAGGCTATTCACATAATTATGATGAATAATGAGCAAACAGACATGAATGAATACATCCTAGAGTTTTAATTGCAGGCTCTATTTTCAGTGGGCATCAGAAACTAGGATAGGAGTATCCAGAAAGGGAAAGAAAATAACTTCAGAGAAGACTAAGAGTATTGGAAATGAGCACAAAAAGGAGTCATTCTGATCTGCAAGCAAAGCAGAAAACCCAACAGAGTTTAGACTAGAAGGACTCAAAATTTATTGAGGCAACCAATTGCTAAATTCAAAATATGTTAATTTACAGCTGTAACTTGAAGCCCATACAGCTCTTAGCATGGCTTAAGATAAAAATAATCATTGATCTGGAATGACTAAAGCCCTGAGACAGCTACCTTTGGAAAGAAATTCACAAGAACCCAACACAACAAAAACACTCTCCAGATTGTTATATACGTATATTTTTTCCTAACTGTACACTGAATTAAAGTTGCTTTAGTAATTCTGTCACTATATTGCTCCCTTTTCCAGTACACTGCTTCGTAGTTTTCTCTGCAGCATTCTGGAGATGAATAAATGTACCCCTGAAACTCAAATTTAAGAAGCTTTTTGTGCCAGTTTTCCTATGGACATGTCATGTTGGGTTGTGTTTGTCACTATGCAACTCCTGTTGTGTTCTGTTAGCTTGAAATCACGTAACACGATGTGGCTGATTCATGATGTGACATGTCACTGCCTGGCACGTAAGCTGAAAGCCTGGACGAACCCATGTATACATCTCCATACACACAGTTGTCTGAAATGACCACTTATTTTAAATCTACTAGGAGGTGCTGGCACATTCACCCCAAAAAGTTTAAGAAACACCAATAACTCATGGAATACTCAAAGTTATATCCTTTCAGTAACATCATATTGGAAATTGAAAAGCCTCCTCTCCAGTGTTCCCATTAGAGACAAGGTCTTCCCCTCCATGCACTCCACATGCCAAGATACTGAACAATCTTTCTATCAAAGACTTTTTTCCTAATATTTCTCTCCCTCCTGCAGATACTAGTCATGGCATTAGCTTATCTTTCCTTTAAAAGCAACAAGGAAAAATGTAGGAACTGAAATGAAACAGAAACTAGACTCATTCACTAGCACTAAAAGTACACATTTTAATTAAGTCTGTCAGCATTAGTGGATAAAGGCAGTGGATCAACATTTTAAATTGGTTTCATACACTAAACCCTGTTGAATTACATGAAAAACCAAAATGGTTTGTTCTGTCAGTTTTCCTGCCTCTGCTGTTCTTGGGATGCTCTTGACTGTTCTCTCTGGATACAACTGAAGTACTTTTACAGATATATTACAATGAAAAGTCTAATTTTGCTAAGAAGTATTTATGCTGTAGCAGACTTGCTAACATGAAGTCTTCTGTGATTTGAGACTGAAAATTAATCCTACTTGATTAAAACAGTACCTCACAGGTTCATTTTGTTACCTGTTTTCTAAGCCTCTGAGATACATTTATATCAATCTGTAAGTTCCAGCCACGACAGCCTGAAGCTTTTTGTTTAAATAAGATTCTCACATACTCACATGACTCCAGGATCTGGGACTTTAAGGAAGCTATCCATTATAAAATCACAAGATGCAGTCACACTGCTTTGAAAAGAGTGTGCGAAATGATGATTTCCACATAATTTCTCTGAAACCCTTTTTTGCACCAGTTCATTTTACACTAAACAATTCAAACTGCATTCTGCACAACATATGTGTAGTTCTGAGAATCTTCAGTGAGATATTTGCCAAAGACTTCATGTAACTCTAGAGTTAATACTAACCTACAAGAAACCGTCTCTTTGAATTTGAAAATAAAATAGATTTATTCTCCATTCTACTGCTTACATGTTGCTTCTCTCCAGCTATCCACAGCTACCAGGGATTACAGAATAAAATGATTCAGATTAAAAAATTTGTAGAGCTCCCTTGTTAAATGATAATCATTCCGCTATGGAAACAGGAATACTTACTGCAAAATATATTTCTTTGATGCTTAGTTTGAATTGCATTCTGCCTGAATGTGTCAAGAGAAGCTAATTTCAAATCTAGCATGTAATGTGGAAGCAAACCACACTGCTGCAGACAAAGCAAGTGGTTTCTGGAAGCCGCTAGACTAATCGCATTAGAATTTGATTCAATCACCTCAGAAATTTACTTTCTATGTTGAAAAGAAGTTGTACATTTGGTAGAAGATGGCTACATTGCTGTCTAGTACACAGCCCTGCCAACGCAGCCTATACACTTTAACTTTTGATTATTAACACATACCACAAAATGCCGAAACACTTAAGATGAAGCTGCAAAGGGAACATTTAATACCTGAATTATTTGTCTCCCTTCTAGAAATCTGCAATAGAACGAGAGTCCTCTGCTCCATTTCAAGCTGACTCCTAATGCATGGAATAGGTACGTTGGTACAACACTATTATTTTGCACAAACTCCTGGAATAAACACATTTGTTGATTTAGAGAGTCAAACAGCTCAGAGTCTAAAAAATATATCCCTGGAATAAAGGATGACCTTATTTTATAGAAATTTTATATTATGAAGGAAACTAGAAATTAAACTTATACTGGTATAACTGGGTGATTTATTATCTTTATTTAACTTAGAGCTCATATTAGTCCTTCATCTTTGCAGTACTGTGATACTTGGAAGCCCCCAGTAAAGAATGTTACATATTTCTCCTCATGGCATGTTCCGCTTTCTCAGCAGAAAGACCCTCTCCTAAATGCTTTCCACCTCTCCTTACAAACAAGCCCAACCAAAAAAAAAAAAACTCGAAACAACAAAATCAAAACTTGCAACCACGAACATGTGATTTTTCTCTGTTTCATTATGCAGCTCCAGATTCCATGTTCTCCTGAAGTCACTTTACTACTATTCTTATGACTGTGTGACCAATTTGCAACGTCAGCTCAACAGCTATCTCAGTGTCACTAAAAAACCTTGAATTTGTGACACTTTTTTCTTGCTTGGGACTCTTCTAAAATGCTGCTCCTTCTCATTAACGCTTTTTGTTCCAAGTGACACCAAATGGGCAGTTTTGTCAAAAATCTTCTGCATAGGCATTTCTAAGTAACAGAGTTAGATGCAGAGCAGAAACAAAATGTCAGGGACCAGCATACCTGAATACTGAGGAATTCTGTAACTGGACCTGGCTTTAGTAGCTACCTCCTGAAATTCAGAGTGCCTAGTGTAATAACTTGGTCTATCAGCATACAGCCAATGCTGTGGATCATTTACCTAGAAAGAATGAAAACTACTACCTGCTGCCCATGCCACCAAGTTTGCCAAGTAGGAAAACATGGTTACTCTATTTAGTCATAGCAGGTAAGGAAGGCACTAGCAGCAAGGAACAGTAGAGAACTACTAAGAAGAATATACTGTATGTCTGTCATTACCACTTTGCTTTATGTCTCTGTTGTTCCCTTTCTGATTTCTGAAGACCTCTCTTTCAGAAATGCAGTGGTCTTGCTTAAGCGTATCTCATTTTTGTTTTGTGACCACAGATTTCAAGGGTTTCCTCTCCTCCCCCTCTTTTTGTTATGTTTTCCTCTGAGTTTTCATTCTAAAACATGCCGACTGAGCCTGACAAGGACTGACTTCTGGGCAACTCTGCTTGAGAGGCAGGTTCCTGCCAGAGACACATGATATCAGGAATCAGAACTATGGACAGTTAATGTTAAAAAGCATCCTAGGAGCCCCTACATGTATCTAATTTCTTTTTAGGAAAGTAGGGAGGGGTGGGAGGCAGGCAAAATGCTGTGCAAGTCCCTACTGCTGCTGCTTTTTAGATACTATTAACACTGGTTTTATTGTTTGAAAAACATTCTCTATTTCTATTCTCTATACCTCTATTTCCATTGAGCTCTAGAAAATTGTTTAAAAAGTCACTGTTTATATGCCTGGATGTCATGCATAGGAAGAAGAGTAAGGGATAGGAAAATAGTTTCAAAGGTTCTGTCATGAACTCCATATTTTACTGCTTGGGATTAAAAGCATGAGCAGCAAAGGAAAAATGCTTCCAAGTAGAGTTATAATTAGCTACAAGATCTCCATTAAGAATGGACAGGGATACTAAAGAAGTGGCACAGCACCAAGTAGCATAGCAGAGATAAGGCAGATGTCTCAATTTTTTTTTTTCAGCTTCCTATACATAAAATCATAGAATGGTTCAGGTTGGAAAGCACCTTAAGATCATCTACTTCCAACCCCTCTGCCACGGGCAGGGAGGCCTCACACTAGACTATCCCTGCATCCATACAGGGATTTTATCCCTGTACACATCTGTAAACTTTTCCTTAATTATCTTACAGCCATTTCTAACCTGTCTGATGCACTGATAAGGGGACTGGGAAATGCAAGTACTGAAAAATGTTTTGAATTTAATGATATTCTAGTGATAAGCATTATTATGATGCTGAAGAGTTTAATAGATTAATTTACAATACTTTTTTTTTTTTTTATATCAGTGGCATATAAAGGGTTGTGTCCTGCTTGGAAATTCTCCAACATAAAAGAGCCTTGTAAATCTTGGAGACAAACTTTCTGTAAACATTCCCTTGATGTTCTAACAGGTATTGTGCATCTTACATCACCTTAATAAGAACTCTTGTTCTTCACTCTAAATACCTCAGTACACTCCTTCATCAAAATAAGGATGCCTTAATTTTCTGCTGCTTGGACAGACATTTAGCATGTGCTGATCTCTTCAACCAATAAAGAGGACAGTAACTGCCATTAATATATGAGGCCTAACGTGTGCAGTGGGTTGGTTTCAAATAGGTTCCTCTTCCCTATCCTTCAAGAAAAAAATTTGGCAAACACAACCAGTCACTCCCTTTGATCACCTGTACACTGCCATGATCAGTCTTCTTTATCACACAGCTGTCCTCTTTATAGCTGAAGTACTTCCCAGTGCTGCGCAGAACAATTAGCTCATGTTTCCAAAAATATTTGGTATTACTGAAGAAAAAGTGCTATGAAGCGGGATACACCAGTATCTTTCTGCATTTGCATAGCAATGCATTTAATCATCTTTACAGCTGAAAATAAATACTTTCCTTTAATATGTTCAAAAAATGGCAGCTCTGTAGTACAAGGAATCTGTATGTCCACTTATCAGCTAGGCTTCTCTGATAGTCACTGCTTGATGCGACAAGCAAGCTGATGCAGCTATGTACACAGTGGAGCTTATTGTTTTCCCCAAGAACCCACCAGGATAAATTTTCACATTCTGAGCTATCATACAACAGAGAAAAATGAGGGAAACTGAGACAAATATATGCAAGCTAACAGGGCGGCTTAGGCTAGTCACCCACAATGAAGTTCAAGTCAATAATTTGCCTGCAGTAGAATGAGAAATATCATCTAGACGAATTTTCTTATTACCAGGCCATTTTAGAGTCTCTCCTTCCCTTCAGATGCTTTTCCATAATTATTTTTGGTTTTTTATCATGCATTTTTATCTTGAGTCAAGAAAGCTTTCCTAGTGAAACTGGGAAGTATAGTCCCATCATCAGTTTTGACTGGAAGAGGAAAATCCCCAACCAGCTCCCCATAGTATATACTTTACTTATTTTCCCTAACAACACGGCCCATGGTGTGTCTGAATTAAAGTTCCCATTTCCAAAGACTCTTTTTCTTTCTTTTGCCCCTGGTATCAGACGTACTTTGAAAGGAAGTCAACAGTGACTCAGTTGTAGTTTCATATCTAGTCTGGCCTTGCCTGGGTGAGAACAGAACAAGCACACTGTTGGTCCCTTTCTAGCCGTCGTATACTGTAAACAGGATGCAAGACACAGGTGATGCATATGGCAGCAACTGTAGCATTATCAGCAGATATTCCTCAAAAATGGAAGAATTTCCCCTGGAGAGTCTCTGGCCATTTTAAGGTCAGCCTGTCCTGTGGTAGAGAGGCAAGCTTTAAGTCGTTCAAGGGTGATTCTATTGCTGACTATAGGCAATATGAGAAACTTTCAATCCGATGTTTACTTTGGTGATCAGAGGATCAAATAATGTGAAATAAGGTACCATACTCAGTTAAGGATTCTCACTGATATTTGTCTGGATATTACAGTTGAGGAGAATCTGACTGTGTATATCCAACTGCTTAGTGTCGTTTCTGGCCTGTCTGAAACACATTTTCTTTCCTTGTCACAACTCCCAGGTGCTACTGCTGTGCAAATAGTAGTATCACTACCAGAAGTATTTGAAAAGAACAAAAAAAAATTGATTTGGACAATCTGTGTGCTGTTGCTATTGATGGAGACACAACTGTGAGTAGGGTTAGGGCTGAGGTCATAACAAGGTTAAAAGAAAAGTGCCCAGGAATCCTCTCCTGTCACATCTCACACTGAATTGCTCCTGTTTTTCAGCATATGGTACAGACAATGCACTGTGCTCCATTAAATATGGGGAATCATTTAGCTACATTTACAAGCTATATTGAAAATTTACTCCAGAATTACTGTACTTGAAAGGTTACACGGAAAGGGTTAGAATATTGCATCAAGCTGGCACTAGATGCTATATTTGTAAGTACTACACAAAAAGAAAGGAACAAAGGCAGGATGAACAGGGCCCTGGCTATTTACAAGTGAGGGTGATGTAGCCATCCTTATTCAAGGGTATAATGCACCTCATCTGAAGTCAGCGAAGACTGTCGCTGTAAGGTGATAATCTTGGTTAGCACAGTATAGGTCTCAGTTCAGATAAATGTATTCTCTGTAACATTGCTTTTTTAATCTCCTGCGTGGCACTGTCCGAGCAAAAGGCTTGAATGACAAGAGGGACTGGTAGGTTATTCTGCCTAGTCCTTATCTGCACCTGTGCCTGTTCTCTCCTACTTGGGAGCATGTAACCACCTTGAACACCCAACAGAGCAGCATGCAAGCTTTTACACGATCAAAGGCAAAATGTGCTTAAGACAGACTTTGGAAATCCAGCACAATTTGGCAAACTTCAAAGATAGTTGCCTTTCAAATGGGTTGTGGAGGAGGCCTTGGTAAATTTGAATGGTATGATTAGCATACCGGCTGTTTTTAAAACTGCTCAAGAAGAAGCTGTGTTAAAATCCATTTCCGCAAGACACACGCATTTTCTTTTGGACAGGCTCCACTAGCTCTGTTTCTTAAATCAATTTTTCTGGCACCGATTTCTTCTTGGAAGAATGTACGACACCAGCTCAGTTTCCTAACCAAAACTTGACAGAATGTGTGCAGCACAGCATAATGGCATCTCTACTTCATGGTTTCCTAAAAGTTACAGTACAGAAACCCAGGAAGTGAATTTGACTATTCCAGGTCACATCTGTTGAAAGTCGAGTAAGACAACAGAAGATGCCAGAGTAGTCTGCCCAGCACAGTGTTCAAACACTGGTGAGGGCCACTGATAAAAGGTTTGCCAAAACAGGAGTTGCCAAGGTCTTAGAGGAGTTTCAGGGATGTGCTCAAGTCTTACTAGATTTAAAGGATGATCCTTGGCAAACTCCCCCTGATGCTTCTCAGCATTTCTAGAGCCAACAGTTGTTCCATCTGCTGCTGAGGCCGACTTTGAAGAATCCTTGCAAAGAGCAGCACACTAACTTTAACACTATACAAGAAGGAAAAATACACAGCTTTTCAGAAGTGACCTAGATGTTTGCCAGTAGCTTGACACACTCTCAGGTAAGGCTGTCTCCTTGTCTCCAAACACTTGAGCGTATTACCAAAGCTGCGCTAGTGTAAACTGTGGGCTGAAAATAGAGATTTAAGCAAACAGTATTTATTGAAAGATTGTCTAAGACATTAGCTGTTCATCTGTGGAAGTGTGACACACAGTAGCAGTGAGAAAGACCACCACGCACTAACTTCAAGAACCAAGTTGCTGCTGGGGGATTCAAAAAAGAGAAAACTAAAAAATGGTTGTGAAACTCAAGACAGACGCTCCTTGACAACAGCTAAAAAAATTAAATTAAAATCAGCAAACACAGTAAACTTTTGGAGCTGCTGAACACAAACAAGCTTTGAAAAAGCAAAGGAAGGTCCACACAGACACGAAGGTGTTTCATTTCAACACTTAAGCTTCAGTTTCTGCTGCTGTGATGGATTTGCCAGCGAGTTTTCTGAGCGAGGCCACTGCACTATTGTATAAGCTTTATTCTAATTACTGTAGGCTGTATAAAGGTTTCTTTATCATTTAGTATTATAAATAATTGTGCTTCCAGGCTGGAGTTCAAAGCTCAGTACAGCATTCGCACAACAGCACAGGCAGGTCAGGTGACCTTTCTCCAATTCTCCTCTCTGGTGCTGAGGACAGACAAAGTGATATGTCTGTCATACGCCATTACCATTAGAACAGAATCTTGTTCTTTTATTACAACTGAACTCTGCCGGATTTCTCAGCAGGAATGCTAAGCGAAATCAATGTCTTGGATTTCCAGGCTGAGCTTGGAGGTCACAGCCACTCTATCATTTCTCAGCATTATCCCTTCTCTTTCTCTCGCTCTCTCTCTGAGCCTCCAACTGGCACACAGCAGATTGAAAACAGCATGCATCACAGGGCTCACGCTGCACAATTTTACAGCCTTTTGGAGCCCCCTTCCTTTTCTTTTGGCCCACTTTTTTTCTTGTTTTCTTTTTTTTTTTTTTTTTTTTCAATTTGCAAATAAGTTTTGTTTGTGTCCTACAGAACTGCAAGCCAAAGGCACTGGAACACCTACAAATATGAAAAAAGCAGTAACACACAGGAGAATAGAGCTGATCCTGACAGTTGCCAGTAAGATGGTTATCCTTGATGTTACCAGTAGATA
The DNA here is from genome assembly GCA_039877255.1 of Loriculus beryllinus. Classification (NCBI taxonomy): domain Eukaryota; kingdom Metazoa; phylum Chordata; class Aves; order Psittaciformes; family Psittacidae; genus Loriculus; species Loriculus beryllinus. The sequence continues at coordinate 10,434 of JBCJKH010021597.1, forward strand.
TGGCAGACCTTCTAACTCCAGGATTGCCACAAAATAAATACTTGTGTCCCCTTAGGTCCCAGCAGACATTCTGCTTGCGCACAGAGATCCAAAAGCACTGGGATTTTAAGTATAGTGGATCTTTTTGTGCTAGCCACGCACAAAAGGACCCTTGTAAAATGCACAAAAATCTCTTATTAACTACAGACATAACTTTTTTTTTTGGGGGGAAAAAAAACCCTGAACCACCAACAAAAAAGAAAAGCAAAAAAACAAACTATCATTCAGCACTGCACGGCTTTGTGATTCATTGCTCCATACTATATAAAAGAAGAGGCCAAGCCAAGAATAAACTTTGGGAAGTCAGGAAGTGAGAAGAAAGAAAATGTAGACGGAGAACTTGATGCTCTAACACAACAGCTACCAGTTTCACACCACTTATTTTGTACTTTGAACATGTATCTCACTGAGCTGACAATGGTTTTATTTATTTGTCTGGTTATTTTTAATCTGTGCTGTTTTACTGTTAGGGTAAAAACAAGACACTGCTGTCAATTCAAGGAATCTTTTCTGATGTGATAAAGGACACGGACAGCATGCTAGAGGATGCTAACAAAAAGAAAAGACACATTTTTATCAAGCTCTGACTGTCACTTAAATGAGACTGCCTCTTCCCTGCATCCCTTAGCTAAATTGTTCCTACTTGTTTTTTAACACCTAAGATGTGTCATTCAGTCTTGACCCGTTACTTTTGCGCAGCTGTGGCATAAGCCGAGCTCACCTTGTTTCAGTGAGCTCAGCTTATGCCACAGCTGAGAAAAGTATATGCCACTAGACATATTCTGTGTGGTTTTCCATGTATAACTTGTGTACTGGTTGCATTATACAGCTGAACTACAAGCTACTTAGCTTGATCTCTTAAATGAGTACAGACCTAATTGCCCAGCTATGACCAAAATTGCTCACCAGAGCCAATCACTTGATGGACAGGATCCATCCCTGTTCTATCACACAACAGACATTCCTTTGGAGACTTGCTCCCCCACAAATGAGATAGACATCCCACTGCTTCCCATCTCTCACTGACACACTGCTAACCTGACTCCGGTCTAGAGTTCTGAGAGAAAAGGACAGCTGCATGCTAGAAAAGAAGATGATCACCTCAGCCTGCCACTCATTACTGAAGATGGAAGAAACAGCAGTGTGATAGCTAGGATACTGCAAAGGAATCCATGGGGTCTCAGCTGAAGTGGTGTGTGCTACTGTCACTGTTTATAAATGGTTGCTTGGTTTTACTGTGCTGGGGTTCTCCCACTGGAAAAACAGCACTACAAATACCCTCCCATTTTAGGAAACCATCCTGAGAACAAAGCTGCCTGTGTCTGACATGCACACAGACACCCTTGAGAAAAAACCCACATGCAAGTACCCTCACTGTGAGGAACACAGTGTTGCAGAGCCCCGTACAGTACCTTGCTTTTGGGTGGAGGGCTGTTTGTGCTCTTGTCTGTGTGGATGCTGGTAGGGGATACAGCAGCACCAAGGTTACCCTGGGGTATGCCAGGTATCTTGCCTCCTGGAGACACTTGCATTGCAGCAAGTTGGGCAGCATACAACTGCTGTAAAAACAAACAAGGTGGGGAGGGGGGGGGGGAGAAGAGAGGAGAGACATCATCAGTAAATACATCATTTTCCCAGAAATTCTTCTGCTGCAGATGATATATTTTCCTTCTGATGGGTATATTTTATTTAGCACACTGGTATATTTCAAAACAAGAATTGTCATCTCAGCTTTTTGTGACTCCTTCCTCAGGGGACGAATGACAGATGTCACCATGAGAAATGCCCCAGCTTCACTGTGTGTCCAGGGATTCAAAATAAGGAATAAAATCTCATCTTCATGGTTTCTGTGAGCCACTGGGCAATCTTGCTTTTCCTGAGACTACTTAAGCGTTAACAGCATCTCCACTGATCACATGCATTGACCCCTGTGAAATTCACATGAGGTTTGATACGACGATCTCTGCGTTACCACTTTATGTTTCTTTATTTTACTTGCTATATTTTTCTTGTTTGCACAGGCTATAAGTTGTTCAGGACAGGAATTTTCAAAATTTTGTTTAGCACTTACTGTGAGAGTCCACTCTTAGTTGGGTTCTGGGAACCACTACAGTCAATATAAATACATACAAATGGATGGTAATGTACTGTCCATTAGCAACTAGAAGCTCCAATTAGAATAAGAACCCTTTCTGCAAAACAGGTATTTCAGTATTAGCATGTGAATACTTATAATCAGTCATCTGTTTAAAGTAAAGCACTTCAGTAAGAGTATAATTGACAGAGGTCAAAAGCAGAGAGAAAACAGGCAAACTGGCAGTGCTTGGAAGCTCCCCTGACCTGCAAAAAAAAAAGTGAAGAAAATAAACATGGTGGGCAGGACAAGCAGCAATTTATGCTATTCTGCAAACAGAGAGGAATTTAGGTGAAGCCTAACAGAAGTCAGATGCCTGAGAAAGCAGGCAATATAGTAAAAAAGGCTTTACCTCCCTGGTCACAATATCAGTTTCAAAGACTGATGCTATATATTATTTGTGCCGTACAGTACATGTGTAATGTGTAACAATGAATGATGGTGCTCTCTGCCTGCAGTTGCTAACAGAGCTTCTGAGATGGGGTAACACGCAGGAACGTGGTACCGGATGTGAAAAAACCAAGGAGGCTTCAATATGACTAGTTGAAGGATTCTTGCTAGTAGTGCTTAGTTGCTTTGCTTCTGGTTTTTTAGTTAACTGCATATGCTGATAAAAGAACAAAGGTCAGGCACCAGACTGGAGGGCACAAAGAAATGCTAACCCAAACCAACAGGTTTTAAATAGAATGGGATTTGTTAAAGGAGTATTCAACATGGAGCTGTGTAAAAGGTAGAGAGACACTGTTAATGTGAGTTCAGGGTATACAAACCCTGTAGCATACACTTAACTTGATCAAATGGGCAAGATCTACTGCTCTGAGTCTTGGACAGCCCCAGACATTGTCCGATGGTTCCCTGTACAAACTCTTCACCGGTGCACAATCCTAGTCCTTTCACACAATTAAAAGGAACCTATTTCTGTTCTTTCAGGTGTAATCAGGCAATAAGTTCTTACTTATTTCTTTTTTACTCTTTCTATTCTTTTCAGTTTTGAATCCTTTTTATTTCTTTTCTCTACTTTGATCACTGCTTGTTCCTTATTTTTCTCTACTTCTTAATGGCCATTTATCTATCTCTTTCTGTTTAGTCTCCCTCTCTTTCCCCATCATCCATTCATTCACCTGTTTTGTCCTTGCCTCTCCCTCAAATTTATTTATTCATTTATTCTATGTGTTACCCCCAGTGAGTCTGAGCCAAATAGATGCAAATCAACTACAGATGAAAGTCATCAAAAACAATCCAGCCACAAATCAGTCACAGATTCAAATGCATGTATTTATCAGCTGAAGTTCATATCCATTCATTCTTTCAAAAGACTAAATCCAGCAGGGAGAAAGGAACAAGGGTCTGTGTGAACCAGAGAAGAACTGTAGCAGGCAGTTCAAGGAAAACCAAGCCAGCTTCATGTATGAATTAATACATCAGAAGGGCAATAGTTGTTTAAGAAATAGGATCCATGTCTAGGGAACAGCTCAAACAGAATCGGACTTTGGTGATGACACAACAGATCTAGGAGATGCTTTTTCTTTTCTTTTGCTCCCTATTGAAAAACAAAATGGAAAAACATATCCAGGCAATTATGGTTAAAAGACAAAAGAAAGTCAAATAGCCACTTGCTGCTAAACTGCAGATTACCTGTTAGAGAAGACTCCTAGTCCACACGTAAAGGTAAAAATAACATGGCCGGTTTGGACACTTAGCAGTCCTGAACCAACTGGAGATCACTGACAGGCTATACAGGAAGCCACCTGTGGAGGACTGAACCTCCCAGAAATTTCTGTGAGCCTTTGAGGAAGACTTTTCAAACAGAACCCTCAGAAATGGAAACTGAATGGGAAGAGAAAGAAATCTCTACCTCAAACATTGCTCTCAACCTTCTGTTGAAGTCCAAAGAATAAAACACAAGAACTAGACTATATGAAATACCTGCAGAACATGGTGTCTAAGAATGTGTAGCACCTAACACCCATATAGTGGTCACTGCAAAACGTGTTCGAAGTCATGTCTCTTCCTTACAGTATTGTTAACAATCATCTTTTTGGCACTGCATCCAAAGTAGATGATGACTAAATAAGCAAGAGGAATGAATTTCCCTATGCAACAGCTCTGGTGAGAGCCTTATTTTTAAGTCATAAGTGGAATATATGGAATTTCAAATGTTTGCTTTATTCTCAGTTCAGGGACAGATACACCTCAAGAGAGTGAAGCACAAAGTATAGTGTGCATTAATCTGTAAGGAGGGGTCTAAGGCTATAAAGCCTTCATTCATGCTTTGTACGAACTTCTGTTCTCCTGTTATCAGATTTAACATATCACCTCCTATGTAATTCATTTTAAGAGTTATAAACAAACATTAAATAAAATCTTATAAGAGGTCCCTTGTTAAGACTACCCTCTTAAAAAGTCCTTTCTTGCAACAGGAACCAAATATCCTATTAAAACCAACATCAGGCACAGCTCTAAAATGAAAACCATGTAGCTTATGAACTTGCAAGAGTCTGAATCCTATTTAACCAGTAAGATTGTTCCTGCATTTCCCCTCTATTTCTAAAAATGGGCAGAAATATACAACATGCAGCACATTTCTCAGACTGTAAATATTTTTGAGCTTTGACATTATTGAACTTGTCTATTCTTATTTAGTTGTTTTAGGACATGACGACCTTTAGATTATACCCAAGGAAAGGGCAATGGTGTGACCAAGTGCTGTGAAATCAAGACAGCTAAATGACAACAAGTTATGTATTCATTTCACAGACAAACTCAACTCCAACAAAAGAACATTTCTACCCTGGCTTCCCCAACAGAGTTTCTAATTCTGGGACAGTGTATGAATTGACTCAGTTTAAACACTAAACCACCATCTAAAATAAACCTTTTTACTTTTCACAGTAATGAAACACAGACCTCAAAAAGCGCCATATAAAATGATGTTACTCTGTATCACTGCTGTAATACACTGCTCTTGAGCCTTTTAATTTGTAGCCCAAACACAGACTCCTGAATTCCTGCTATCTCTAACCTAAAGGCTCAATCTCAAATTCTAGTATTCAAGTTAATTTTGCTGCACTACAACTCATGCAAGATTTTCAATCCATAGGGTTTTGACTGGTTTATTGTGACCAAGGCACTCATTTGAAATCAGTGAAGCACCACAGCTTTAGACAAGTTTATTTTTGCTATTAATAAATAAGTATAATATTCTAAATTTAGGAAAAAGGTAGAACCGGCTTCTGAGAAAAAAACCCAAAACAATTAAAAAATAACATCTATTGTTTGTTTATAACTAAATGACTGTGTTTCAGCCCCCCTGCCCATGTGCAATACTGCATGCCTTGTTAATGTTTTGTCATTAACCTTTTATGAAAACCTCTATGGAAGTAAAACCCTCAGAACTAAAGCACAACGTGATACACTTTTAAATTGAGCAGGAGATATAGCTATTTTTTCAACGTTGCTCCCCTGTTCTTAAGCTATTAAACAAAAATTCCCCCTCCTCCCTAGGTCATCACCTAAACAATTTATAATTCTTGTGATATATTAAGCAGAAGTATTCAGCTGAACTCTCCAAATGAACTAGCTCTAACAGCTCTTTGCTTGATGACTCTGTACTACATCAATAGCAAAGCCTTAAGGTTAGACCAGTTTTGAAAACTTTCCCCTTGGGCATTGTTGTTACATGTTAACAATGCTCATTACTGCTTTGAGGGTACACTCAAAATGAATTCTTGTTCTATTAATATAGAAAATGAGAATGAGATTTAATAGCAATTTTAAAAAGGGTTGAACAAAGTGTTAGCAATTACATAGGCAGAGATAGTTGATTCAAACATCTATAGGCATTTGGATTAAAGTATTATTTCTTTTTAAAATACTTTTATTAGTGAACAATAGAGATTAAGAGCTGTTATTAAAAAAAAACAGAGAGAGAGAGACAGGTGGTACTGGAGACTGAACTGGTTATTGCAATAAATTTGTTTCTGATATAAACTAGTTTTTCAGTGGAGTTACAACAGTGATGAATTTATAAACCACTGTGTCTAAATGTCTGAACTGTTGACTGATCCAACACTTCAATTTCTTTGTCATTCTGAGACCCATCATTAAAAATATACACACGAATGGCCCTGTTCTTTGATTTTTTGCATAATCTGGGGGGAGAAAATGGTATAAATTGGGATTCTCTCATTCAGAATACATTAATTGCATTTTCTTTACCTCAAAATTTATGCTTCTTTAAGGCATGCAAAGTGCTTACAGTAGAAAGAATTAATTTTGGATATGTTCGTGTCCTTTTTTATTTAAAAACAGGACACAAGGGATTGGAAAGAAAAAGGAATTCACTTAAAGCAAACATTTGACATGCATCTGTCATGGTTTAAGCCCAGCCAGTAACTCAGAACCATGCAGATGCTCGCTCACTCTCCCCTTTTTCTTCCCCCTTGTCCCTGGCGGGATGGGGAGGAGAACTGAAAGAGTGTAACTCCCACAGGTTGAGATAAGAACAGTCCAGTAATTAAGGTATAACACAAACCACTACTGCTACCACCAATAATAATAATGTTAAGGGAAATAGCAAGGGAGGAGAATACAATCCCGCACCAGCCACCGACCGATACCCCGTCTGACCTGAGCAATGAGTGGTCCTTTCCGGTAACTCCCCCCAGTTTATATACTGGGCTTGATGAGTTGTGGTATGGAATACCCCTTTGGCCAGTTTGTGTCAGGTGTCCTGTCTCTGCTTCCTCTCTCTGCTTCTTGTGCCCCTCCTCACTGGCAAAGCATGACAGACTGAAGAGTCCTTGATCAGGGTAAACATTACTTAGCAACAACTAAAAACATCGGTGTGTTACCAGCATTGTTCTCAGAATAAAGCTGAATATGAAGCTCTGCACCAGCTACTAGGAAGGAGAAAAATGACTGCTACAGCTGAACCCAGGACAACATCCTACTGTAGGATTATTTTTTAAAGGTAGTGGCAACATAGATAAAAACTACAGAAATCAGAATTCAAGCTGCCCTCCTTAGCGATTAATGGCAATGCCTTTTAGATCTACCATGAGAAAAGTTCTTCGTTTAACTCTTCATTATATATCTGAAAGGTTGAAATGCCAGATTTTCATTTTTTCTAAGTTTCTTTCAAAGAGAGTCAAACATTTCAAAAGGACTCACTAATTTGTACATTCAAAACTTCAGTAAAGTCTTTAAAGTTCCATTTGTTTGCACCAACTGGAAGATTTTCAGAAAACAAAGATAATATGTGAAGACAAATTCAAACAGCTCCTTTGAAACTGTGCCCAAAGGTAATTTTATTCAGCTTCAGTGCTGAAGTTTGCTAGCTTTCACTTTGGGCTAATTTCAGGTAATAACACTATACTTTAAGATCCTGAGATGGACTTAAGAGTATTTTGGTTTATTTTGCATTTATTTTATTTTAATTTTTTAGAGAATTTTGAACAGAGTTGGATAATTATTACTGATCTACCTACTGTACGTCCTTATCACACCCATTTCCTAAAAGAAATTGACTTGGCTCCCAGTGCTGAGGTATGCGTATGTCCCACAGACACTCTTTCTGGAAGGGAATCTTGCCTGAACTAGCTTTTCCTTTATTCCCAAGCAAACCACAGCATGCAGGATGAATTCACCCCAAAACTGTGGACCACACAGAAACTACAGAAGATACACTAAATATTGAAAAGCTACACTGCTGTTTCCCATGGCCACAGAAACCAGCTAACCTCCTTTGAAAACTCTCATCCTAGCTTTGCTCTTCATTTAGCTCAAGGGAGAAAACCAGGTAAGTATATCATGAATCAAGGAACAATTATAAGTATTTGAAAGTTAAGACTGAGCAAATTAATAGACATGCAATATGCTGCCTTTAATCAGAGAACATTGATAAATCAGAGAGCATTGGTAAGACTTGGAGGAACTGCCTAGAGAAATTGTGGATTTTGATTCATGGTGTTTCAGTCAAGATCAGATGTGTTTCTGGAATATGTGCTTTAAACAAAGACTTTATTATGCTAAATAATTTTTTTTACATCTTGTTTTGTCAGACTAAACAACCTAGTAGTCTCTCTAGCCTTAAAAACCCTAAGCCTTAGAAAGAAACATTAAGAAAAACTAGTTCTCATTAGAAAAACTGTAAAGCATTCACAAACAGAACAAGGCTACATTTATATATTTTTTGCATGCAGGTTACAAGCACAGTCTTGTAACCACCATCTCTCTCATATTAGAAAAACATCACTTTAAGAATCAGTAACCACAAGTCTCCATAAAATATGATTCTGGTAGCTGATCTCGAGGGTTCCAGGCTCGTAGGCCTTATTCCTGAGAATAATCTCACTGTAGTCAACAGGACTGCTTTGCCTTTGCCAGGCTGAATGCGCTAGTTCTTTCCTCATTTGGAACTTGTATGCTATGACCAACTGGGGATCCTTGGCATCCAGAAACAAGGCTGGAGTCCAGATCACTGAAAACCTGAATAAGTTTTAAGTCTGCATTTGAAATAATAAAGACTTCTATCATCCACAGTACATCCACATCAATGTTTGCTTTGCTTGTAAAACAGCGAATAAAGTAAAATCTGTAGGTACAATTTATGGTAGCTCTGAATTTTGTTAGAAACTAATGTTATTTTGATGGATAGGATGATCATTTTAGCTGGAATACAACTATGTTTTAATTTATAGAGGTGTCTATAGGAAACACACTAACCATAACACTCTACAAACGTTAAGAAATGCAGTTTTCCCTGAAAAGCAGTCTTTAATTCTGTCAGTGGATAAATGCTATTCAAATACTAGCAAGGTGAGAATCAGCACCCCTGACATCAACTGACTGTTCCTGGTGAAACAGGAAGACTGTAAGAAACTCCTGATTAGAACCTAGACCTCATGGCTCCTTTGTCCCATGCTTTAACAAGAAGACAATCCTTCTACAGGATGTAACTGTAGGAACTTATCAATAGACACTTCCTATCAGAGGCTAATAAGATCTGTTAGTTTCTGTGATAAAATACCATTGTAAACTGTGGATTTAAGATTGCCTTCTCTTTACACATGAAGAGTCTTTAACTGGAAAACTGCCCAACTGGCCTACGTATCCATACATACCATATTCACACCATATGACAGTAATTGAAATAGTGACTATATGGAAAGCATATTGGAGGGGAAACTTGATAATGGCTTCTGGAAAAAGCTTGTTGGATGAAATGTTGCAGATGAACAGTGTCCCCTTCAAGGAAAGTAATTAATATTGTACATATTTGAAAAAAATATAATTTGGCAACCATTTATTCCTATAGTTTGTTGTGCAGCACCAGAATATAAAGTATTTTTGTTTCCATTACTGTTATTTATTTTTATGCCAATGGAACTTGTTTTGTTAGAAAAAAATAAAGATTAAAATCTTTAAAGTAAGGACATACTTTTGACAGCATACCCTTTAAGAAGTATACAGTAAGATGAGCAGTAGTAATGTAGAAGACCAAAAAAAAGAGGGATGTGTAACTTAAGAGGGGGCATTTGTTTTGTAAGCTGCTTTCCCTTTATCACTGACTATTCTGTAATAGAGAATAGAGCTGACTATTATGTAATGAAGTGTTTGCATGAAAGTTCCACGTGGAGACTTTTGTCGCAGTACAGCGTTTCCACATCAGAAGCCTGAAGTCAGTAAAGTAGCCCAGACATTATACTCTTGTAGGAAAAAGCTCACTACTGCCATTTGTTTACCACAAGTATGTTTCCCAAGAGCTTATTTTTTGTTATATCCAGATTTCTGGCAACTAGCTCAGAGCACCTGACTCCAGAAAGTGTAAATTCCCATTTGAGAGAACAAAATTCTATGAGTGGCCATTTGACAAAACACTTATTTCATATTACATTGCTTTACTTGACTGGTACTGTATATAACCATTCATTGTTATCCATTAAGTGACTAGAGTAGTTAATAAGCAAACCCTGGCAGCAGAATTACTGTAAATAAGGTTCTATATATTTCAGATTGCTCAGCTATAATTAGGGCATTTCACTATTTTATACACATCTCCTCAAGCGACTCTTTCTCCAGTTTTTATTTATAGTTTTTCTGTTTGCATTTTAAGTTGTTGTATCCAACAGGAAATTAAGTCAGGGAAACTCTGTGTCTGCTTTAGGACTGATACTGAATTAATTACTTCAAATCTGAATACTCTGTTTCTCCTGAAGTTAAGTGCAGAGCTCATAGTAGAAAGATTAAGGTCAACTGAATTTCTTATTTTGAGGACATGGATTTGCTCACTCGAATGCTGATATGGTATCAGGTTCTTGTATCTGGACGATGGTAAGATTCCTTGATGACTTGGCCCTCCTCTTCTTCAGGAATACAGTGAAATAAGTATTCAGCAGTACATGTGGACCACAGCACTCAGCCCACTCTAGAAACTCTTATATGACAAGCTGTGATAACAACCGAGGTCTAAAATACTGAAGTTCCTCCTTAAAGATCGCAGAAGATTGGTAACCATCTACCAGAAGCAAGTATCATATTATCAAATTATAGTGTGTGGTAGAAATAAATTAAACAACAAAATAAGTTGAAAAAATTTAACTTGGGTATTTTTCCCAGAGCATTTACTAAACCTCCTAAATATTTATATTTCATTTGTTAATTATGATATCAAACAGTGAAAAGAGAAACATATTCTTTATAGTCTGGCTCCCTCTTGACATTAGGAGTATTTCTGAAGCTGGAATACCATGCAATTGTATCTGTTGTCCTTGGAACTACAAATTAACATTGTTCCTTGGTTATCTGACATGTACAGGAGCTCAGTGACATCTACTCAGCTCATTCAAAAGCTTAATTTGCTCTTTGAACTGAGTTGTACTATGTGGTAAAGGGTCTGGATAAAGGCACAGGAGACAGTGTGACAAACTCTTAGCCCATAGTAAGTGACTTTCAACAGAGCTCACTTTCACAGGCTCAGAGACCCACAGCTACTCTCTTCCACTTAGGGCAGAGAGGAAAGAATGTGACATTTGTACCTTAAAGGGGAACTAAGGACCGCATTTGAGCTGCTTCCCTTGTGCTAAGCCTCCCTCAAAAGAACACATAAAGGAGGAAATACAGGCAGAAGAGTACTGAAATGGAGAGACCAGTGATGGATAGCCCATCAGAACTGCAGAAGAAAACATTCTGAGAGCTAAACTAAACCAAATTGATTCCTAGAACAGTTCTGAAGAAGTTTTTTCCTCTTCCCTTTTTTCCTTAGCTGGGTGTACTAATAAGATGTGACACATGGCATCTTTATTTAGCTGCAGCACTTATTTTATTTTATTTTTGGGGGTGGAGAAAGTAGAGCAAGGTTAATATTTTGAGGGAGAAGAATGTCAGTCATGCAGTGCTAGCTTTCCAGTTTAAGGGTTTCTGTACTGCAGAAAAATTTCAAACAAGTTCTATCAGAGTTCAACAGCACTCGGTTCACCTCTCATGTAATGGCTGTTTGTGATCATTGCCTTACATGGTCATTACTCAGGTCCTACATAAAGCTAGCAAGTCCTGTCTTGTCCTATGGGATCCCATTGTGGAGTCATCATATCAATACAGGACATTAGTTCTCTTTCCCAGCAGCCACTGTGATCCCTTTCCATAACAGCAAGAATACACAACAAGAACTGTGGAAAGCTCCAGCTCACATGTACTTTTCCTTTAGCTTTTACTTGCAAGGAATCCTTTCTTCTTCTAAAACAGTGTTTGTGTTTTAGGTATTAGTAAGACAAAGCTTGCAGAAAAGGTTGAAGTCAACCAGACCTAGGGAAACTAATTCCAACCAAGGACACAGAAGTTGGCCCAACTTTGATCTAGAACATTTTGAGCCTCACTGAATCAGAGCAAATTTCATTTGTCTTCCAATCCAGCAATCAGCTGAGTTTCACTCTGATCAGATTCCTCTTAATGTTTTCAACATTCAGTCTTATACCTTCTAAACTCAAAGAAGTCCCTCACTTTAAACTAGCCCCTGTCCTATAAGCTAGATAACTTAGATGCTTAAAAAACAAATTCATCTTTCTTGAATTGTGATGCTTTACAACAGGCTACAAAGAGGAGATGTTACAGTATGTGGAGGAGAGTGCCATTACTTGTTAACAAAATTGCTGAGGAGACCTGAGAAAGTAGAAAAAAACTCAATTAATTTCATTATTTTGTAGTCTGTTTCATTATATAAAATTCTCTCTTTAACAAAATGTCGTAGCAGAAACAACTCAATAGCTGCTCAATCTTTTTATTCTGTGATTTTACGATAAAAATAGGTGTGGTCTGTAAAATTCCCCCTGCAACTGACCCTATAAAACTCCAGAGAGCCTGAAACCTCTGTGAAGCTTTGGCAAACTTCTCAGGAAATAATATAAGCTGCTTTGTGGTTCATCTCATTATTTCCATGCTTACAATGATGTAATGGGAAGAGTGACACTTTGCATATTCCATTAGGACATACACAGAAGTTTAATTCTTAATTCTTAGAGACTTAGTTCCCTCAAAAGTGGTCCCTGAAAACATCTAAAATCCCTCAGGATTTAGTTTTTGACTTTTACTACAACGAAAACGCAAACACTAAGGTCCAATGACACTACATGGTCAGACTTCAACCCACGCATGAAAAGCCTCAAATCTACCCTGAAACTCACGCCAAAATGCCTCGTTTGGCACATGCTGTACTCGAGGCTTAAGAAGCTGTAGGCACAGTAACATGATTGAAGGTCACACACTATGCATCATCCAAGCACAAGAAGAGTTATACAGTGAACTTAGGAACTTTCCATTCAGCTAAGAGGAACACGATGGCTGCTTGTAGTTTTACCAGTCCAAACATATAACAGAGAGCTGAGCTTTCCACATTTTAGTGTCAAACTGACCAAGGAAAATGCAGCCTTCTCCATTTTCCTCCACTGCCACCTTTCCACCTGATTAAAGCTGTGAAATCCCACACTCTTCCAGCTTGTCTGGCTACCCAATGGAAGTGTTCACTCTCTCAACTCTTCATCATTTTGTTCTTAGGTATAGATGGGGTGAATGCAGAAGTACATCTCTCTGAACTTCTGTTTCTCAGGCAAAAATGATGCCATTCACTGGCAACAGGGCTGCAACCTCTTAACTCATCTCTCTTAAAGGATTCTACACAGCCACATATTCTACCACCAGTGACGTGCACTATATTAACACTATTTAACTAGTAACAAGCTTTGTAATCCATTACTACATATGATCCATGACTATGTATTAAAGTTCAATTTCACAATTTTTTTTGAGGCATAGAGTAAATGTTTTTAAAAAGACATTAAAAACGTAGACTATTGAGTGAAAACAACACTTTTCAAAAAATGCCCCCTTCCCACTTACTTTTAGTATTGATGTTTTTATAACATAAAGGTGGATCTGTTTGTCCAAAAAAAATGAAATACTGAAATTACTGTACACACTTAGGAGACATTTTTCAATTGTTCATAATGTGGTTGAGTTATAAAAAGAGCTAATCCGTATTTTCAATTGTTCATCTGGAAATTTGGATCAGGAGGGAAAAAAAGTCTATTTGTATGTTTAGAAAGCAAGATCAACACACAACTCTTTTCAGTTCAAAACAACAGCCAAAATTGATGTGAAACCAAATTTTAAATTGTTTCTGGCTGAGTAGTTGTCTGTAAGGCCAAAGGAGTGGAAGTACCAAAGAGTTTGCAGTGGACATACCGAGAAGCTCTTAACTGTAGTCATGCTAACAAAAGCTGCTACCATGAAGTAACAACGTTATCCAGAAATTTTTGTTCATTACCTCATTCCTAATGCCATCTCATTTTATTTGAGTTACTTGGGTCTGATGATGGGGTTAACGAGCGAGGAGGTGTTTGAGTGGGTGTGAATTAGGGGCACTGCTAAAATAGAAACTATTTTAACAGTTCTGTGTTTAATCTGAAACTCTGTAATTTTTTTTCAGGTAAAATACTCACACATTCCAAGGCTAACACTGACTTTGGCAGAGCACAGATCATACCTAGACATATTCATATTACATGTTGTATTACAGAGAGACTTATGCTTCTACTCGTTTTTGCCTCCATCATTTTACTCACAAGACTAATGTGGCAGGAACGTTATCACTTTGATTTCCTGTCTTCAGAAATTTTCCTCAAAAATCTGAATACTTACAGTGACCATGACAGAAAACATTGCTGATAGCTTCTCTCTCCCATCCCTGTACTCCACAAGCCATCTTCACATACCGCACAGCAATCCATTACAATACGTTCTAACATCTGCCTCCTCATATGATGTATGACCTATCTGACTGACCCTTTTTATGCTGCTCCAAGACTGCCTGCTCATTATAGTGGGAGGGTGAACAGTACTCATTGCTTCTTCAGCTAGCAACTGGTAAATAGATTTCCATTTCAGGAAAGAATAGGAATGTCAAGCAGGGATCCTCTTCACTTCCCTTCATAAAGCAACAATCCACTCTATACACTGCCTTCCTTTATCGCTAATTACATGTCACATTTCAGTCCAAACAGGGAAGGTCGCTGGTGGGCACTCCCATCTCCTGCTAATATATTGAACATTTCTGACAACTAGATTTTTCCATGACAAGTATTAACATTACCCAACGTTTGTGACTCCAGCGTGGGAAGCATGAATAATGCAAGAAACAGTACAGTCCTCCATTACGCAGGGACACATCTTGTTTTTGCCAAAGTCAGCAACTATATAATATCTCTGAACTTCTCCAGTTAATATCATAGCATAACACAGACTTCTGGTCAAAGAAATCATGTTCACTACAATAAAAAGAGCATCTAAGGTAACATTAAAGCACTTCCCACTATCACAAACATTAAATACAACCCTTAATTTCACCATCTATCTTTCCATCATCTGTTGATTGTCCAAAGTTAGCTGGCATGAAATGGCATGAATACAGCTATGAAAACATAGAGAAGCAATGCACTGACCAACACAATGGGCACCTGGCCAGGATGGAAAACTCAATTGACACAGGGAAGCTACACTTGGTGGTTAAAAAGTTGCCTACGCTGACTCCAACTGTGTCTTTCACAAATTCCAGTCTCTACAGAAAGACAAAGCCAGTGGTCTAGAGCCTCCATGTCCCACCACCAACAGAAATATTCTGCCTTTATTATCCACTTTTACTTGCTTAGTAACTGGAACTGCCTCGGTAAATGAAAAACGAAACTGAAACACAGTAGAAAAGTGACATGAAGTGGGACTATGCATGGAATCCACCTGACTAGGTCTGAAATAATCACCCTCAGCTGCCTTTATGAAAACTGGTATGAAACCTGTAAATTTAGGCCAGATTAATTATATACGTTAGGTATCTATGGCTAAAGATGCTTATCATCCCACCATACCGAGTACAAACCAGGAAAAAAAACTAGGTAGTCTGTGCTCTGCATGTCCCTATAATTTTTTAAATTTTACGTTAGCAGCTGAATCTTTTAAAGTGAAATATAAATGTCCTCTTTGAACTTAATGAAAAACACAAATTTCCTTTTTTCTTGTTACACAAGTAAGATGGAAAGTGACTTTGTCTTCCTCAAAGCTGCACAACTGGTTAAGGCATACAGATACATTTTCAGCACAGAACATGTGGGAAAGGGCATATAACTCTCCCAAAGTTGCCTTCAAATTACTTTGGATTTGTGTGGAGAACATATATGTTAACATAAAGTAGAGTGTGAACCCAAGGAAAATGAAGACAAACACTGACAGCTGGCCAATCTTGCCCTTCTTTACTGTGTTTGCCTCAAATATAGTATGTTTGTAAGAATGTGTGAAATACTTCTGAAAATAACAGTTATTCTCCATTTAGTTTTAACAAGCAAAGGAACACAGAATTTACAATCCTCTTCAGAAGGATCTGATTTACTAAAATTCATGGAGAGACATCAGCAAATTCCCAGGAGGAGTTAAATATCCAACTTATTCAATATCTTGCAAATTCTGGCACACGGATGCTTCATTCTGATTTTTTTCCCGTATGTCCAAAGTCACAATGATTTTATATAATAATTTCTTTAAAAAATTTATCTTCAATTTAATGTTCCAAAAATTAACCAGACCAATGCTTATAGCATACTTCCTAACTTTCTTACAACAGTGGGGTGTTGTCAGAAGGACAATGACCACCAACTACAATTTAGTTTTCCAACCAAGATATAATGCAGAGGGAATCTTTGCCGCCTGCATCCCAGCAGTGACTGGCAGACAGCCTCTCTCATCCTCTTCTTAGGGAATTCTGAGAAGGAGATTCACACCATGAGGATATAATGGACATATGCTGCAAGGGCTCATCCCAATTAAGTAAGACCAATTATAAGTTAGATCTTTGTCCTTCAAATATACTTCCATTATGCAACTCTGAGCCCTGTCCAAATATTTAATATACTGCAAGAATAGGAAGGATGCACTGGAGCTTCCCATTGCAAAACTAAGAACTATGGAAGACAGCAGTCATCTTGAAAGCCCTTTTGCTTCAATTTACTGTGTAGAGGATTATATCAAATGTAATGAGCTTAGGCTAAGTAATGTCCTGGAGGATGTACATCACAGATTTTCTCATAAGATTGAAAATATCTTACCTTCCAGTATTATTTATAATTACTATTGTTGGCCAAATTCCCTTAGAATCATTGTTCTTATAGCTGTCATCACTGACAGCTTTTTACTCTTTTGATTCTCCTTGGAAGTAAGGAGAAACTGCAAATTGTTTTGACTAACAAGACTGGTAACACGTATGAAGTGCTCAGGGACAGTGTAATATGTACCAGCAGGATTACATGGTATTTGCAGACACGGGGGGAATCACTTGTTTTAGACTTCCACAGTTAACTGTAACCTCTTTAAGCTGAATTGCCATTTCTGCAGTAGCAGAAACAAGCAATCTCAAAGATAGTTATCTATTCGCACTGGCCTAGAGGAAATCTAAGAAGTTGTCAGTGGTATTATCCTTCTTCCTTCTCTTCCCTCTACTCACTGCTTGTCTTCCATATTCTGATGGCTGTTTATGAGCTCAGCTGTCATTCTTTGCACCAGGGAAAGATAGATGGGACACACCAACCCCAACCTAAGTGACCTTTGGATGTGACAAGATTTTTAGGTCAGTCCCGCTAAATGGACGCCTTGGTGTATAGAGGCTTGCCTCAGGGTGAAATTTCCAGTGAATTTATTATCTCCCAATGCCCTTTGGACTGCTTCCCACCATCAAACACCATGGCAGCACTCGGAACAGGAAGAAATACATTAACTGGAATCTGATCGTTTTAAAAGGTTACAGCTGCCCAAATATAATTTAATTTCATACTTGCCCTTTGAGGGTTTGGTGTATATTTTCATTTTATGACTGCAAATGATAAAGCTCTTAAGATTCCAGGCAATAAAGAGGAAAAGGGGGGAGAAAGTATTTTAAGGGTTAGAAGTCTTTCAGTTCATAGTCAATGAGCAAAGTGACAAATCAGCTTTTTTTTTTAAATCTAACATTTCCGCATTTTTTTTAGTATTCATTTCTTTCTATACTTGATGGTGAACAATGCATTTTAGTGAAATCAAACCTGTAATGCCACCCAGTGTGATATGGAAGAAACATGTGACTTTCAAGCACCTACCTATCCTACAGCCTTTAAGGACCTGATTCAGAGCAGGAATGAAAGCAAAATGAAACAAAGTTATCTGAATGAACTTAAAATCAATCACACCTAAGAAAAGGCGCAACTGCAAGAATAATACCTTGAGTTTTGACTGGGTAGGCCATGGCTTCTTTTAGAATATCTTCATAACTTCTGTCTGAGCTCAGGTCATGAATACCAAGTTCATTAATCCATGTCCATACAGCATGATAAAAATCAGTTACCCAACACTGCTTCTGGGGAAATCCAACAGTTGCATAATAATGAGATTCCAATGCACAAGTATATGGGATATGACAACCTAGTACACAACATAAAATGCTGGGAAATTATGCTCATTCTCACTTTTTCCCCACTTCAAGTGAAAGCAAGCACTACACACTGAAACACAAGCTACCACACAAACGACAGCTTGGCCAGCCTGCACTAGAGGTAGGAAATGTTGAGTACTCATGTATTTCATTACACCCAATGAAAACTGAGTTCCCAAATAAAAGTCACCTCACCATCAAGCATTTTGGTACAATTCTGATTACCTGCTTCCTCTCCACACAAGAAATAATGGGAAAAAATAAAACAGCTGTGGAAAGGAGTAAGGATTAAGTGTGAATGTTGCATATCCTATTTTTAATGCTACCATATGAAAGTAATTATTGGTGGGCTCCTAAATCCCTTCAGGCCTCTTTAAAAATCTTTTCCAAACTTACACTGATATATACTGTCCAAATTACTTTCTCCACAAGTACATCAGACCAGTAGTGTACAGCAAGAAGCAAGATTGTCATGATAATGGGAATGGGATGAGTAGTGTTGATTTGCCTAAAAGGAACTATATTCCAAGTAGCTATTGGTGACAAGCAGGACAGTGAGTTAAACATGAGCTATACATAGCATACTGCTTAACCCAAACATAATAAACTCTGAGTTTGCAAAGTAAATACTGGAATATTGAACAAACACCAATAGTAACAGATACTTAAGGAAAATTTAACCAACTACAAAATGTAGCACACCTATTCATGTTTCTATTATGAATTTTCTCATTTTCAGAAGTTCAGAGTTTAATGATAAAATCAACATCAGAGATAAAATAGGACTTCAGCCACATTCTTTTGCCAAATTCAGCTAGATCCATTTGGTTCCCTTAATGAAATAAATACGCTGCTGTATTCTATGGTAATGGCCCAAAAGACTTTAATAACACTATCACAATCTGTAATGTTTTGGTGCATTAACAGAGAACACACTGTTGTAATTTGCAGATTGTTTTGAGCCATGAAAGGGATAAGAAAAATTAGGAAAAGAAAAAGACAACACTTTGTTGCCAGATGCTATTTTCACACTCCCACATGGACAGAAGTATAACCTGCAGAGTACACACTCCACCTTCAGAAGGGCAGTGAGCTGCTGGCCCTGATGCTGAGGTGTGCTGGGGGGACAGCTGGCCTTCCCCAAAACAGCACCCATGGGGAGGCATGCAGAGATGCTGCTTTTTGGGCCCCTGAGTGAATCAGGCAGGGAAACAGATACAACCCCTAGTGGCACCTCACATCTCCGAGGGATTAACCTCATTCCCTCGCACACAAACTGGCAGTCCCAGACTTCTTTGGGAGAAACAGACACTGTACCTATAGGAAGGATCTGAAAAAAATAGAAGCTGCTCCACAGCAGTCCCCAAAGACAATTTGACTCCTTCAATATGCCACAAACAGATTGGCCCTGTCAGGCGCCGCTGGTGCAGTATGTGGCACAGCTGTGGCTGCTAGACCGAACTACAGCTCACAATACGGCTACAAGATTCTGCTGTAGTGCAGACTTTAAACAGAGAGAGCAATCACTTTAAAGAGCAATACAGAGAGGTGTAGATATAGCTGGGAAATGCTTTTATAAATCTCAGTTTCTTCTACCATGGGAGCATCTGAAACTTCCTTACTGCTTTCCTGTTGTATTGATAATCATAGGATAAAAATACACACTGGCTTTTAATTTTTTTTTTTTCTTGTATGCATGTTTCTGATTTTGGTATTTTGCTTTTTAGTTTGATTTGTATGTTTGTCCGTTAGGGAAAGACAGTAGTTTGCTGACAGCCCTGCTCTCTGCAATTCTACAGTTTCTCAGTCTCTGAGATAGATGACTTTACAAATTAGCAGTACACTTGTGGTGGAGTAATTCATCTGTGATGTGACCAGTCTCCATGGCTGAAGAGTCAAAGAATCTAAATCCTAAATCTAAAGCAGTCTGCTATATTTTTCTCCTTAGCTATCCAATGAATGGACAGGAACAGAAGCAGGCCATTGGTAAAAATGGCAAACAAGTAAGTTATGCAAAGTGAAAGGGGACACATAGAAGCCAGCCTCAGAATTAAGACTAACTCAAGACACCAACAGACCCCATGTAGGTTACAAACTTAAAAGCTAGTGTTGTAGTAGGAGCTACAGGTACTATTGCCTCCAAATTTTCTTGTTCAGATTCATTTGACAAAGCCCACTGTGATGGAAAACACTAAGCACCTCTGAAAGGAAAAAAAGGAATTTGAAGAAATTGAGCCTAGGTACTGGAAAGTAACTGCACTCTGACTTAAATCTCAGGAACAGGCTTACACTATCCAGGCACAACAGAATAATTAAGTTTAACACTTAATGTGAATTAATGTAAAAAAGTTACATCTCCAGATACTATAGTATTTTCCATTAAGCTTGGCTCAACTGACGACTCTGGAAAGAAAATCACCAACAGAACATGCATCTTGACCTCAGCAGTTTGTTGTCTAATTCTTAGATCTACAGTTTATAGTAACTAGGTATTTAATATTAGCCTCCATTCATAAAAGGTGCTTGAATATCCTGGCTGGTAACAGTTAACCATAACAGGGAACCACAAATAAGAAAGACATGATGAGAATAAGAGCACAAAAACTTTTAATGGCTTACACTGGTTTTGCCACATGCAACCTATATCAACAGCCAGTGATACTGTCCCATGTACAGATTTACTTGCTCTTTATTTCTGTCCCATTCTGCCTTGTGAATTGGAAATAACCTCAAAATTTGGAGAAAAAAGAATAGACATAAATAAGACTGAAGTAAGAAATAAGACATAAATCAAAATTCTTAGACATTCATATATTATACCAATCTGCATCTGATAACAAACCATGTCATATGACCTAGGTACAACAAAGCAGCATGATTTCAAGGGAGATTCTCTTGTGCTAACTTTTGGGATGAATGCAATGTAGCAATTTGATTTGTGGACCTACAGGAGTGAGTGTCAGTAAGCAGTTAGTTTTGTGCAAGTCGGCTCTCCTCACTGTTGTTATTTGTTATTTGTAGCATTGTTCCGCAAGCTCTGAAGAGTGTGCATGTTAGTGATTTGCAGTTTTCCTGTGTGTTTGTCACAACGTTCTGCTGAGGCACACTGTAAATACACACTATTGGCAGAGCTCAGCATGAAGACAATGAATTCCAAAAATATCTAGAAAAAATCACTAGTATGACTGCAGCTTTCGTGTTTTATAGGAGGCTCATAAGCCCCCAGTTTATGGTTTCAGAGCGAGTCCCCCTGACACCAGCCAAGGCCCACTCAATGTGGTTTCCTGTTCCCGTCTGTCCCCATCCTCCATCCCCACCTCCCCGGACCGTTTACTCAGGATTATACAATCTTATTTGCATGATTATATAATCTTCTTTTCAGCAACATCCCTCTAAAAGAGCAAACAACGTAATAGGAAAACCAGCAGCATAAGCCAACTATTTCAAAACCCAGTGTCTGGAATGCACAAAGGGCACAAAATGTGTGTGTCTGGAAGTTGTTTTGTTTTGTTTTGTTATTTTCATGCAGACCTTTTCAGGGAGAATTAATTCCAAACAAATATAAGACACCAAACACCTCTTTCTGTGAAACACAAACACTTCACAGGTTTGCTCTGTTGCAGGTGCAGGGAGGAAGGCATTGTTGCAGTTATTGCAAAATGCATGCACAAAGGTGGCTTTTTACTTCTTTCTCAATAGAAGCTACTTCAGGGCAGCCTAAGTTAATTCTCAGGTATTTTCCCCACCTGGTCTAAGACTCTGGCAGACAAGTGTTGCCATTGCTGCTATTCTGACACTGACTTTGTCCTGCAGCTAGTCAAACTCATAACATTGACAACACCATTCCAACCATCCAAAGGCCCGGTTATATCACACAGAATAAACAAAATCTTAGTTGATGTATATGCCTCTGCTCCTCGAGTTTTCTCTTCTTTCATACACTTCAGGCTTTGACCTAGACAGGACACTGTGTAAGTGAAGACTGTCATACTCCAATCTACAAACAGGCTCTTCTGCTGGCTGCTAAAACTACTTATGATGTCAGTTACTTCAGCAATATTCATCTAAAATTAATGCCTTATAAATAATCAAGGAGTAATCTGCTTCCGTCTGTCAGGCTAACCCCAGAAAAAAAGAAGTGTAACATTTTTGCAAGAGAAAAGAAATTAAGGATGACCTGACCTCGCAAGTATGCTTGCCAGACAGTTGCGCACTCTTTCTTGCATGACCTATTTTTCCCTCCTCACACCAGAGAGACATTTCAAACAAATGGCCAGTAAAGTAATGCAGACCACCAGAAACACAGACGGTTGAACACAGAGGGTTGCCACCCAAACAAGACAGTTGGGCATCTTAATGGCTTTGCCAGGTTTCCAAAAAGTTTTCCTGACTTGTTATCTCTTCAAGTTGAAATAGAGCTCTGTTTACCTACTCCACGAAAGACAGTGTCTAATGTCATGCTTTTCCAGAAATAAGTGCAGTGGGTGTGGACCATAGCCTAATATTCTGCTGTGTATCACACTGTG
>JBCJKH010021597.1:33713-44225 GCA_039877255.1 Loriculus beryllinus
TCTAGCTCCAATGCCACAGGCAGGGACACCTTGCACTAAACCATGTCACCCAAGGTTCTGTCCAACCTGGCCTTGAAAAAGAGAGTAAGAGAAAGGTTGAGACAAGAGAAAGACAACAGAAAACGGAAACAACACAAGAGATCAGATGAAAGAAAAATAAAATAAATGAAGTGAAGGACTGGGATTCTTCACGCTGGGACTTATATGTAAAGAGACAACAGCATGAAGCTGAAGGCTGGCAAATACAAAATAACATGGAAAAGACACTACTTGGACTATTCCCGTTGTCCAAATGTCAAACACCCCTGGGAACCTGGGGGGTGGGAGGAGGAGTAATAGCTGTATAAGCATTTTGTAACAGGTTCTTCTTACAGGGGATTTCTTGAAAACTGCTAGGCTCCGATGCTCTGACCGCCCATATGCGGTCAGGAAGGTTGGAGAAAATGCTGGCTGCACTTTTTCCAGGCTATTTGCATATGTTCTTTAGTATGCAGAATGTCTCTGTATGTAATTGAATTGTTGGTTTTTTCCTCTATTAATACATATGCAAATGAGTCACTACTGCAGCTGTGCTGTATTAATCATATGTGTGCTTCTGTCTGTCTGCCCTGCAGGCTCAGGGTCGGAGGGAGGAGGAAGAGGGAATTCAGTCTCTTTAACCTACAAGGAAACTCACTCATGCAGACAGAGGTCTGCTAGCAAACAGCAGGCCCAAGTTACAACTGGAAGGAAGATAGGCTGGTCATTTTTCAGTCTTTTTCATCTTTCATAGATATGGATGGAATCTGAAAGTTATGCAGAAAGAACTGTTAATCTAGATAGAACGAATATGTTACCACTGCTAAATCTTTCCCCTGGAGGGCTGAGGAGGGAGTTATAATCTGACAACCCACAGTGTAGCCATGATATTGTTTTACCATGTGTATTTAATGCCTGCAAATGTCCACTGTGCATATGTTCAGACACTCACAGTGCTCAATAAAATACAAAGCACTTATACATAGTCTGTCATAATGATTGTCTTTTGTAAATTGAATGGATTCCGATAAAATGATGTGATCAAGCTTTTCATTCGAATCTATTTTGATAGAATTTATTGACTTTACCCATAACATTGGACAAGATTATATCAAAGGCAAGCACGGGCTATTTAGACACCAACTACAAATTATATTTACCCACCATGAACAAGATTTATTTGAGCTGATATGTTCAGTGGCTTATGCTTTTACACAGTCTATCACAATCTCTAGCTCTCAGCAGGTAACCAGAAAGTGAGGACTAGTTGCATCGTGGTGTTGTGAAGCTTGCTTTTGAGGGAGGAACTTTTTACATTTAAAAACATAGGGATTGCTCAAAAATGCTCTTGGCAACCAATGGCCCCTTACCCCACAGCTTACTTACCTACTTCGACAAATATTTTTAAATCATCATTAAGACTTTATAATAAATAAGAAATCTTGGAAAGTTCAAGTGTTTGAAGAGAACTTACCCCATGCTCACACAGAGATCTTCACCCTGTTTAGATAGTTGTAGCTGCACTTATATGAAGAGTACTATGCCCCTTTTTTTTAGATGAGGAACTGGACCTTGGTCTGCAGCGATCTCTTTTAAAACTCTCATTTTGGCTACTTATTTGCAGAACAGGTGGTGAATATCTAGTGGCCAACACATTCACTTACAAAGCCAGGAACAAGTGGTGGACAGAAGGAGGGAATATAGAATCTGCATAACGCAGCAATTTTAAAAGCTATTTAAAAGGGCATCCAACAAAAATGTATACATATGATGTTGTTTTATTACTCCTATTATTATCATTATTTGTGATGGCCATCAGAAACAGCATAGCAATACACTGAGCTAACAGCAGATGGACAACTGCCATCTTTTGGTTATGCTAATGAGAAATGTCACTTTTTGCATAGTTGGCTGTTTTATTCCCCAGATGTGTCTGCTCACAGTGAAAAACTAATTCTACTTTTTTATGCTTAAGTGGACTGCATAAGTATTATAATACTGTAATTAAACTATGCACTAATGATTTATTCCTTACAAATTAAGTCAGGGTCCTCTTAATGAGAACAGGTAAAGTAGAAATGCAAACAGCGAAAGGATGCTGACTCTCACTGCTGAAAAGCCATCTCATATGGTATTTAAACACTGCCCAGCAACAGAAGAAAGACCCTTGCACTGCTAAGAAAGGGTTTACCTTCTTGTATGCAAAGAATTGGTTATAGTAATATCTCAAAGAAGTCATGAATGTAGATTGCAGAGTAAACGAATAATGGATAAAGTACTGCCATCCCTTGGCCACATTCTGTAGAGGCAATACTGGAGCATCAGACTTTTTTTCCCAATCAGAAATACTCAATATGTCTTTACAGCTCTGGCAAATTTGCTCTCCAACACAAAGAAAGAATTAATCTTTCATTATTCAGATGTATCACTACCATATTCATAGAGTTTTTTCAGGGCGTTCTTTCACAGATGTGAGGCATTGTAACAAAACTGCTTATATCTACAGATTATAGCAAGAAATCAGAAAGAGATACACTAAGGTAAAAGAAAAAGTGCTTGACAATTTATGCATGAAAATATACTGCCATTTATTCAGAGGGAGAGAAAGTTCTGTCATCAGCAACATTTCAAATGAAACTTAAGGAGATACTTCAGAGAAATAACCTGAACTGGCATGTGAAGAGATGTAGTTCATTCCCACAGTGACACAGAAGCCAAAAGGATGCTAGTATGCAAGGAAAAAAAAAAAAAGTATCTGACTGAGCAGGTAGTCCTCATGCTTTATTTCATAGGTAACAGATGTTTTATGTAATAATCATATGACCACTGGAACAGTCTATCTTCTGATCAGTCACTGTATACTTGTTAAATAGCTCTATCCTTCCCATTTCCTTAAAGTAAAACAAACATGGAGACCACAAATGATTACGTGACCCGTAAGATATCTAGAGGCAATGTTTTCCAAAGGAAAATTTGTAATGAGTCAGACACCTAAATGATAGCAAGATGACAACTTTCAGAAGCACTCAAACTCCAAACGGGTTCAACTTTTCTCAAAATCTAGCCACTTATGTCAGTGCCTACATGTGGCTCAAATTCTTCTAAAAAATGTGGCCCAGACTATGTGTGCTGGATTCCACTGAAATTCAGCCCTTGGCATGCATTTATCATGCCAATGAAAACAGTAGGCTTGTAGTTTCAAAAAAAATAAATTACCTAAGTACTTAACAAAAAAAGTGCAGATTAAAACACCTGACCAAATTATTTTTTCTAATACATTTGAGGTCTAAATCTGCTCATCATCTTGATACAAAAAGCCAAAGAGAATCAATCAGGATTCTTCAAATGTCTGGTCTTCAGAAGTGAGACCCAGTTAAAATGCTTTCACACTCGTATGCTGGCATGAGATTCTCTTGATCTGTATAGTGACAGGTTTGGTCATAAGCCTGAACGTAACCACCCCACCAATAGTCATAATGTCCTGTTTCATGCTAAGAAAAGAAGGGAAGAAAGTTTGAACGTGGACACTCAAAACCTTTTGGAGTGCCTTTCCAACAGCAGATGTTTGCAGGATGTCTGTATTACATCAGACTGCTATACTGTTTTGACAGGACACAAAATGTCCATATAGTAACACTACACAGGCAGCTGTCTTTATACATCCAGCATCATCTTTCAATACAGTTATGGTTATATACAGCATTTGTAATACTGCCAATTAATCAGTCATTGTCACTATCTGGTTATCAAACAAACAGTCTGAGAAATCTGAACCACTTGCACTCCCAATGGTGCAGATTCCTCTCAGATCAGGTGATAGAGTCCTTTGTTTCCTAGCGCCCAGAGAGCACTTCAGAATTATTTTTCTCAGAAAAAAACCTACCAGATATCATTTTATAATGAATTTTCTCAGACTTCTGGAACCACCTACTTCATACTAGGTATGCCCAAGATGACCAGTATTAGAATAATCACTTCAGTTTTACTTCATGTGAAGCTTGTTACATGATATCTATGCTTACAGCTTTGAATGTTGATCTTCAAGATGGAGGAGTTTAAATCCCTTATCTGCTGATAAATAAAACCTCAAACATCATCTTCATTCTCTGGAAGTGTTTCAGGTCAGGTCAGAAGAGGCTTTGAGCAACCTGGTCTAGTAGAAGTTGTCCCTGCCTGTGGCAGGGGGCTTGGAACTAGATGATCTTTAAGGTCCCTTCCAAATCTAACCATTCTATACAAGGCACGTAGCAGCACTTTCAGTTTATTAGCCTTATTTATAAACACAGTGGTTATGTTCAGTTTTGTTCTCCTTTACTTGAAATAGAATCACCAGCATCACTACTGAAGAACAAGACCATATGAAATTTACAGCGGTAAAAAACAATTTAAGAAACTCATGTGGTAACCAAGAGGCATTTTACGGCAATGAGATTGTATTTTAAAACGATGCTTCATACAATTTTTGGGACTGAATCTTCTCATAACAGAGGAAAGCTAAACTTTTTTTTTTTTTTTCCAGTTGGCATTTATGTCATTAAATGTGGGTATGACTGAATTTGCAGAATAGTGAATATGTATCAGAGAACATGATCAAGTATGCATCTTGTTAGTTCCAGCTTCTCCAATATGGCCCCATCCATCTACTTCTTCTATGACATCTAACAATGTCAGTTTTAGTTTCCATTCTTATCGAGTTCTTAGTCTCTCTGTAGATACTGGAAATAAGGGCAATTACATATGGCTAACTGTGGCAGATACCAGATGACACAATCTGTACACCCCAGTGGAGATTTTAAGGCAGGGAGAGAAACAGAGGGCCTCAGATTATGAACCCGTCAGCTGAAATCACAGTGGATTTCTAACTGAGAGATTACATATTCACTGACAATGAGTATCTTTGCCATGGGGAAACAATCAGGTGTTAGTTGTTCCTCTATAAATACAGTGTGCAGTTAATTTACAAAAAAAAATTCAATTTTGACAACCAGGGATAAAAAAAGTACTTCCTGTGGATCTCCCAGTAAAAAGCCATGCCCCAACTTCAAATTCTCTAATGAAATATCAAAGACATGTTTATCACTATACAAACAAACAAGAAAAATTCCTTGGCTTTGTCTTTACTAAGATAATGCTGTGTACCAAATTCTGCTGGGAGCAACAAACTGAGCATTGTGTCAGATTCTTTGAACTCCCTTGAAAACTATTGCTTTTAGTATACAAAGCCTGAAAGATGAGTGATAGGAAGGACAGAAAAAGAAGAGAAGAAAGAATGTTCTACTTTTCTGACCTTCTACTGTCTGATGACCAGATGATACAGGCTTTGTAGGGAACTCTATGTTTATATGTAACTAAGATGAATGTCTGAAAGAAGAGCTCCTCCCTGAAAGAGACTGAAATGGCTGCACATTCACTCATGCCATTTGAAGGTGGTTTTGGACCAGTTCTTCACAACAATCATTCTGAATGTTTCTTCATAACCAAAAAAACTGCCATCACTGAGCTAAACTTGATTTGGAGCTAAACAGAGTTTGAAAGGCACAATTCTTCTAGGCTGGCAGCTAAGCTAGATTCAGCTCCACTCATGGGAGCATGGGTGAGAGTCCATTCTGAGTACTGTCCATAAAACCTTTCTCAAAGGACATCTAGCCTGATTCTTTCAAATTTAATTTTTTTCCAGCATATACATACCCTTTAAGATCAAGTCTGAAAGATTTGAAGGAGTTTACAGAGTTAGTAATTTGAACCAATCCCACTGACTGGCTGCCAAACACTCCCTTTAACTCCAGACTAAATAACTTGTAGCAAAACAACATATGTGAATTTAGCCAATACTTCCTTTTTAATGATCTACTTCATACAGAAACAAGAGGCCTTTGAGGTTTTCAAATTTTCCACAACCTAAGCTCATCTTAAGACATTTATGAAGTCAGTCACATTTGCACAAAGCACATCTTTATATAAGGAAACTGTCATTGTGATAAAGCCTATTTTAATCAGAATGCTTCAGCCCACCACATGCAGAGATACAGCCCAAAGCTGGTCCTGAAATGAAAGTAAACCATCCTTCCATCTTTCTGGAGCACTGATGCATTATTTTAGGACCAGCTTGAATGACCATAAACAGAAGGAGAATTAGAGTCATACCTCTATTTTCTCATTGCTAGCTAGCTCCAGTTTTTTCTGTTTACCCTCTTTCTTCCGTATGTGTGTTTGGCTATTATAAGCACTTTACCAATACCACTATTATTCCTCAAAATTCATTTCAGAAGGATGATTTTTATGGTTCCCATGATTCTTAAGCTGCCTGTGGTATTTGCAACTCACAGAATCAGAAACTAACACATAGACAGTGTAGCTTTTCATACAAAGGCACAATAGGAATGAATGTATTAACCTCTGTGGCGCATGGAATGTGTCAGCTTACACACTGGCAGCTATTTCTGTGAAACTCAGCTAACTTCCGCTGCTGTGTTAAAATAAAAAAATTAGAAAACTCTTCCCCAGAACTATGTCCCACGCTCTCGTATGCTGGCCAAACAACTGAAATATCTGATGTTGCAGAGAGTCTACTTCATACTGATGCTGGCCAAACTGAATTTCAAAATGCACTTTACATGTACTGTTTATAAATGCCGAGCTTTTCTAAGCAGGTATAAAGCTCTGCTGTTCCATGTAACTTGGCAAATATTAATGAGCAGGAAGACGAATTAGCAATGGAGAGTATGGGATTTTTTTGCTTGTTTCTACAAAAGAGTGTCAATCCAGGTTTTGCAGAACCAGAGATTATTTGGATCTTCATCCCAGAATTCAGCCAGCTTCATCCAGCAAAGCATATATGGCAGGTAACAAAATTCAAACTCTGGAGATGAATATCATGTTTGCTTAATTCCATCAATTTGGCAAGGGTTCTGGGGCTGATCAGTAGTACCTGAGGAACACTTATAGTTCTATCATTAAGACCCATGAACACCATATCTCCAAAACTTAGTGATATTGGAAGCTTTGAATCAGATACATCTGGCAGCCAGGCCAACGCTTTTTAACATAGCTCAAAAAAGATTCTTTATTATCTTTCCACCTGTTTTCTAATTGCCTATGTTAAATTAGTATAATCGCTAATTATCTGCACTACAGCAGTGCCTAAGATGTGCCGGGTACCATAAAACACTGTAGGAGGGGGCGGTCATTGCTCTGAAGAGCTTACAGCCTAAAAGGACATAATCACGTTAAGGATTTTTAAGTAGTTTAAAAGTGCTTGTCAGGACAGAGCTTTTCTGCCCGGCAACGTGTTTCCTTTTGCTGGTTTACACCTAGAAGCCTTTACAGACTGATTCAGAGCTAGCTAATGGGAAAGACAAGCAAACACACTGCTCTGAGGAAATTTGAAGTGAAATTGACAATAAAGACACAAAATGTAACAAAAAAGTTCCTGCAAGGTGAAAAGAAAATGTGTATGATTTGATGATTGTTTTGCTTCAGATGCAAATTGTAAGCGAACAGACTTTGCATTGTGTTCAAATGGAAGAAAAAACTGGTTTTCATATTTACTTAACCTTTGCCTCTTCTACATTGTTTTCCGACTTACCTGCAGTTGGAGCGGGCCTAAGCCTGGTGTTGCTGCGGCAGCAGCTGCCATGGTAGTTGGGATCAGCTGAACGGGGTAAGGGTCACCTAAGTAAGAGAATAATAGAGGCGTCAGCACCTTTTATCTACTCTCCACCTGCAAATTAAAGTCCTGCATTCACTCTTTCCAAAAGCCTTCTTTTGTGTGCCTTGTTGAGGCCTAATGAAAAGCTCTATTGTGCAGCCTTTTACTAACACTCTTTTCACAATTCTGGCTGAGAGAGGAATGTGAATAAAAGGCACAAGCAATTAAGGCGGAAACCTCATCCTTTTTCATGATGTATTTAGGGAAATGGAAAAAAAAGTGCACATTGATCAGAAGGCTGCACTTCAATAAAAAAAAAAAAGAAAAAGGAAAGAAAGAAGATGGGGGTGGAGGAGAAGAAAAGGAAAAAGGAAAACAGTACAAACTTGATAAGATCACAGCATCAGAAGGGGACAAATTTACAAGCTTGTCCAGAATATGAAGTTAACCAAACTCTGCTCACTGTTAGTAAACTGAGCCTCACACAGATCAGAAATGGCACTACCCTGACTACTGTGCTTTCTTTTAGGTGAGAAAAAAATACCTTGCTTTAGTTTCAGGGTTTGATCCTACAACAGCAAAAAGCGTGTGAAGTTAAGTAGATCAGATACAAGCCTCCGAAATCTCTGTGCCAACTCCACTTCATAACTTGTGATTCAATTTTGCTGCTGAGGGAAAACTACTTCACTTCCAGTAAGAATTGCATTGTGCTGAACGAGATAAAGGGACCCAGTAAAGGTTTAAGAAAAAGTCACAGGCAAAAAAAGTCTACCTAAATGCTCCTGTTCATTTCATTAGAGACAGATTAGAGTTTTCCTCCTTTATTGTGCTTTTTTTTTTTTTTTTTTTTTTGGGGGGGGAAAGACAAATTAAGAAGGCAATGCAGACTGTTCTGTACAATTACTGTCAGTTACTATTGGATTTAAATCTGTAATGCTATCAAGCCTAAGTTACAGGAAACATAAACCAAAAAAAGTTCTCTCATGTTTTTGAAATGTTACAAATAAGCTATGTTGGTGTACACATGTTCAGGAAATCTGCTAATGTTTATTTTTCCCATTTATAATGCAACCTTGTTTACAGAGATCTCTTCATTCAAGAGTTCTTATCTCCTGTTAAGTACTGTAACTTCTAGAAATGTTATGGCCAGAAAAAAACTGGGCTGGCAAAGCATCTTGACAGATATTTAACTTCAACAAATGTGCCTGCTTATATTTGAGAACATCTTAAATAATGCTTCGCTGACTGAAGTCTTACAGTCTTTCAAGGCTGGCCAGCCAAGCAATGGGAATCTAAAGATCTACCCAGGCATTCCCCGTTCTTTGCACCAGCACCAGGCTACAACTTCTCTATTTATTTATTTCTTGTCAGTGGACAACACATTTCCTGACTTGCTTGGGTTGTTTTGGTTTTTTTTATCCCCAAAGGATGTGATTGTTTCACATTTTCCAATGTTACTTTGCTTTAACGGAGGCATCCACTTTTTCTATTTCATATCATCGACTGAACTAAAAATTTTTGGAGAGTTATCTTGCGACCCAAGTAGTGGGCCTTAAACATGTGAAGGCACAGAGAAGAAAGATAGTGGTTCAAAGACTCGGGGTCAATGCTATTTAACTGCTCCCATGTCACTAGTAGCTCAAAAACTAATCCCAGTATCATTCTGAAAGACTCCTATCTAGAAGACATTTTGTTCAAGAACCAGCCATAAAATTAATAATTTCTAAAATGCAAATAACAGGGTTTCATTAAAGAAAGTCTTTCACTAGAATGTTGACTCTACAGCCCCTTAAAGTTTTTAGTTATGAATTACCTGCATTAAAACACAAATATTGAAAGATTAAGTTCCACACACTGTCCTACATTCCTCTTCTCTCCACACACATGTATAAATCTCAGCCCATCTTCCCACAACCGCATGCCAATTCATAAATCCCACTATTGTGAACTTCCTAACCAGCCAGGCAGATTCTCATACTCTCATCTGTTGTGGTAATTCCCACCCTGTAATATTGTTTTGGTAGATGCATCAAAGAGACGCTTGTGAGAGAAGAACATGCTGAAGTCCCCCTGGCCACGTGTGCATCCCATGGCCATGTGCATGGTCACAGCCACTGGCTCTGGTGGTGTTAGGTAATGCCTCTGGCACTGTTTAGGAGACCATACTAGAAAGCAACTACTACATCAATACATGCTAATATTTTTCAGAATTCTAAGGAAAGAACTCCGTTTCATCCTAAAACCAAATTCTAGTTGTGCAGAGCTAGGCTCCCCTGCTTACCAGGCTGGTTTTTCGTTAGTTCATTCTTTACAGGGTTTTACATTTTTTAGTGCTCCAACATACGTTTAACCAAAAAAAACAATAAACAAAACTGAAAGGCATCTGTAACCCATCATGAATCTTTGCATTGTAATGCTTTGGTAATACCCTCTGTTATCTTCTGCTTATCTTAGGAGTTTAGCAAAGTACACCCTGCCTGTGCTGCTACTCTTTCACAAGGGCTACTCACAGACAGTATATCCACATTACTACTCCTACAGTACAGACAAGCCAGCAGCCTTGTTGTTGTTGTTGAAAAAGTTAGAGGAAGGTACACCAACAAGCAGAGACACCATCAGGGTTAGCAGTCTGCTGTGTTTGCCCTGGAACAATGTCTAACTATAGATCACCTCTGTCTGGATGTGCTTACTGTCCACAGGAGACAAAACACAAGAAAGCAAGGAATACACTCAAACTCCATGCCATGCCCTGGGTCACTCAGCAGGCCACTGGAAGAGCCAAGATTACAACCCACAGACAACTCCCTGGGCAGTGCCCTTCCCAGGGAAGGATCCAGGCCCTGAGA
>JBCJKH010021598.1:0-19268 GCA_039877255.1 Loriculus beryllinus
AGTTATGCTTAGTAAACGAAATTTTGATGTAGCTAACTTTGTTGCTTTAATACAAGTTTAAGGGGTTTCTTGCCTATTTCTGTTTATTTTGGCAACTATTTGGATTGAACACCTTTTTACGTATCATTGTGTGCTTTAAATAGTGTAGTCCTCATTAGCACAGATTTTGCACTGTTGATGTTTTCATATAGTTAATTCTTCTTTCTGCCAAGCATTTTGTTTCTCAAGACAAATTATGATTCATAAGCGGAAGAGCTTCCTTTTGCTCTGGGATTCAACAGGCCAGCATCGAAGTATCCTATTCCTAGAGAAAAACTATTCATGAATAATGTAGTATGACTACAGCATATCCTTCAGTGGTAGAGATCTTTTGTCTGTGTAGATAGCTTAAAACTGGTGGTCAGGAAAAGGTAGTTTAAGGCAGATAATGGCCTTCTGAGTCAGATTTTCTCTGGCATAGAAATACATAATGATGAAACATGAGAATTATTTTGCAATACTGTAATTGGATGCAAACTTCATCTGAGATTTTAGCTTTCAACTCCTTTTCCAAATTTACATAACACAAATGTTAATTAGTGAAGAAAATTATACAGTAATCTCTCACACATTATGGTTAGACAAAGTCAAAAATCCCACTTTTATCAAAAGGTGGCTTTTTTTTTCAAGTCTATTGACACCATTGATTTAGAAAGATGTGAAATTCTCAGTAATTATACATCATAATACAGTGTATTTGCTTACAGATTTCATTCTGTATCTGTTCATTAAAATAGAACTTTCAGTAGCTTTCCCATACATGTATTAAAAGTCAAATTTCTTGCAAGTCAAAGTTGAGCTGTTTGATTTCTTATGACTTTTTCTTGTTTTATACTTTGACCACTTTACATGAAATACTTGAAGTTTAGAATCTGATATTTTCATGTGGCTGTTCTATGCTGATTTCAACAGAATTATCCAGAGTGGTATAGAAGCTGGTTTGGTAATGGTCATATCCAAAAAGCAGGAATTCACTATGGAACAATTGCAACATATTATATGTAAATTCAGAAAATGTAAACAATACATCAGAACTCCCTACTTCATAAGTCCTGGTGTTAAAGACCAGATAGCTAATATTACCAGAATGGACCAGATAGTTATTATTATTACCAGACTGGACAGAGATCTTACACTTCAGTTTTTAAGAACTGGAATGTAATATATCCTTTCAATTTTAGTGTTTCAAGGTGTTTTTACAAGCACATGAGGTAGTTAATTAAAAAGAAAAAGGTTAAATATGTTCATTCTGGATAGCTACCTTAAATTGCCTTTAAGTGCCAGCAGAACTCGAAGCGTGTTATCTCAAAGTCATTGGCTATCACGGCTGAAGAATGTCTTCTAGAACACAGTCAAAGATCAGATTTGTTATCTAAAACCTATTTGGTCCTGCAAGTTTTAGGATAACAGAAGATGACAGCAGCATCTCCTCAAAATGAAGAGATTCAAAGGAAGCTCTGGTCTCATAAACATTGAATGGCTTGAGGCTGTCTGAGATTCTGAGTCATAGCTCCCTAATGGTAATTTTAAGGTCACTGCTGAATATGGTCAGTTTATTTTGAGAGACAAGAAGCAATACCTGGCAAGAAAGAAGAAGAGAGATCAATTGGCACAATACATACATCTAGTTCAGTTAATCGAAGTGCCTTTGAAATACTTTTGATTTGTGGCTTTGGTGTTCTGTTGTTCTAAAAATCTGTTCTAATTTTTTCATCCCATACTCTATGAAGGAGTTAATGAATTCTGTAACATCTGGATAGAGAATGATTTAGGTTTAGTACTTTGATCAGTCTTTGTTGACAAAGCTTCATCAACCATTACTGAGATTAATTTTTTCTGTGTACTATCATCAGTGTGGCTTCTCTGAAACCTCTTTCGAGCACCTGTATGCAAGCGGTTAGTTTGCATCAACAGGGGAGAAAAGCAAGCCAAAAAGCTCAAAACACACTGGAGGAAAACCTCCCATCTACAATTTAAAAGAGGACTCTTATGTCACCTATGCTGAAAACAGGTTATGGTGGCATGTTTTGATTAATGTAAAGAAACCTATAGAAGTAGATGCTTTCCAAAGTGTTATTTCTGGTCCTGGGAAAAGAATTTGTCTATCCAAATTAGGAAAAGAATAAATAAATAGGATTAACCTGCAGAATGCAAGCTATAGAATTTCATTAGATAATTCTCATGTCAAGCCTAGTTACACTTCACCAAAGTCATGTATTGCTAGTAAGCACATCAGTTTTTATTTCCAAGATTTTATGCAAGGAAATGACTTTACATGTATGTTGAGACCTTGGAATTACAGGCTAACTCAAAACCTAGAACAGTAGGGGAAATTTTGTGTTGGTATATCTTTGTCAGAACAACTGTATACAAGGTGAAGGAAAATAGATCTTTGTCTATAGAAATAGCTTCAAAACTGCCTGAGAAAGTAGAAAGCCTGAGGAAAACCTAAAGCTAATGACAAAATTTGTTTACCAGGTGGACTACATATATACACAGATGATAAAGAACATTTTTAGGCAGTCAAGGCAAACCATTGATATAGGAGGAAGCTCAGTATCAAAAGAAATTTTGGGCTGGTGCCAGAGTGAGTGTTCTACTGCTTCTTAATATGCTGTAAATAAAGGTTTACCCACACTGTTTTAAGAAACAGGTACGTATCCATCTGTAAAAGCCAGCTCTGTAGGAAGCAGTTCTATTGTGAAGTGCCTACTCCTGCTTTTAATGGAAGTATATTCAATATATATAATGAAAATAATGTTCCACATTCTTTGATGTGAACAGGAGGATCCACACCCTCTGAATACTTCCAACTACTATTTTACTAGATGTGTGGTCATACCTAAACTCACTTTATGGCATCACTAGCTTCTACCTTTGTGAGCTCAGAGCTGCCTTCCTTCAGTCCAAGGAAGGACAGTTAACACCAAACCCTGAAGTTTACAGAGAACAAACTGTGCCTTTACTCCATCAATGCTATGTGCTTCAGGTAAATTGATTTTCAAAATGTCTCATAGGAAGCTCATTCTAAGCAAACAGTAAATAATCATCCAAGATATGATCAAGATAAATAATTTTGAAGACTTGTTTTCTGTAGTGAATCTCAGCTATTAATAACATAATCCCTTTTCCAGTGAAGGAAAATAATTCCCTTGTACTTGCCAACTGGTTATCTCTGTTAATATTACCTTTCACTTGCTTCTGGTTCCTTGACTACTCATGTGCATAGCGAGGGATAGGTCTTATCTCATAACCATGTGCACCTTTCCTCAAGTGCTTTTACCTGAGCTTGGGGATTTGGCTTTTTTCTACCTAAATGAACAACCACAAGAGGAACTTAAAAAACAACTAGTTCATGAGAGCTCCTTATCAGAGGCAACTGTATTTACTTATGAAAAATGTGGATGGTGACACTGTGTTTCTGCTGGCTCATTCAAAAACAGAAGTCTATCAATATTTTTATTTGAAATAAATAGAAAGCTGTTTTACACTCAGTTAGCCTCTTATCAGAGTATTTCAGTTATTGAATGGTCAATATTATTCTCTCTTCTGTCCGTGCAATGAATAATAGAGTACAAATATGCAACAGGACTTTCAGAAAAAGTACACAAGAAGAATAGAGGTTTGTGCAAACACATTTGTACAGATAAGGGATGCCTCGGAGGACTTGACCACAGGACTTCAGAGTATAATGCTGCCAGAACGGTTCCTGGGAGTAATTAAGGATAATGCTAGAAGAGAAAAATCTGTGCTCCTGCTAGTGCAACATTTTAGTTCATAGCGAAGTTGCAGTTATATAGTGTGGCATGCTGATTAATGAAGCCTTCATTAATTCTTTTTAGACCAAGGCAATGTTTTAAGAATGCCTGTTTGTACGCTACTGCTGACTGTTGTATCGTACCTGAAAGAACACAAACTAATAATGGTGTTAGTTCTAGCCATGAAGATAAGGCTTAAGTTAAGTGGCTATAAAGGCTGAAAAGCTGCAGCGTTTGAAGCTTTTCCAATTCATATGCTATAAGGAGTCTTTCATGCAAGTAATAAATAGGATGTGAAGTACAAGTTGCTAGAGAAAACAGTTTAGATGAAGACAGCACAAATTTATATGCACAACTCAGTCATTTGTCACAGTTCTAGGATTTCTCTAATAGATAAAGAATAATTTGATTGTAAAGCTTGAGCTGTTACTATGCAGCACTCCCTAGATGAAATCTGATGTCATTAGCAAGATTCATGACACCTACAACATGGCAAGAAATTTAATTAACAAGACAAAAATGCAACACCTACAGACAGGCCACCTGGTCACCTGGATATCCAGACCAGAAAGAACCTGCAGTGTATCAGAAAGAAAAATGAAATCTTACCATAAACTGACCTGACCATGAAAACAACGATGAAAAAAATGAAAATAAAATTGAGGGGCAGCGTATTTATTTTTTCTTTCTTATTTTTTCTTTTTGCCTTCTTCTTTTTTCTTTATTCCTTCTTCCTTTTGCTATATATTTTCTCTATATTTTTTCTTCTTGTTTTCTTTTTTCCGTTTTTCTTTTATTATTTCTATACTTTCCCACTGAGAAACAAGGACATAAAATGATTGACACTTTTACTAGGAATAACTCCTGAAATGCTGGAATGGATAGTGTCTGGCAGAAACTGTGACCTGAGACAGAATGAGACTATAGAGTGAAAAGGATCAAAACGTTAATAGCCATTAGTGCAGAACAAATTCAAAATTTCAAGGTGAAAGAACTGGAACACAGAATAGACAGACTCTATCTGAGAAAGCAGACAGTGCCGTACAGTGTAGAGAAGGCAGGCAAAAGCCAGGAAGTAAAATGGTTAGTCCTAAAATATTACTGAGACTTGTGTGGGCAAAGAAAGTATCCCAGTGTTTGTTCCCTAAAGAAAATGAAAGTTAAAGCACACGCAAGAAGATATAGCAACTATCAGGAAAGAACACAAGTTGTGTGACAAGATTGTCTCCAAGGTTCTCCATATACAGACTTATTATCCAGATAAAGCTGACTGCTACTTTTACCATTTTGTGATAAGACCGGTAACAACTTTGGTTCTGGCTGACTGGTGGAGCTGCAATCTTATTCCAGCAACAATGATAAGCAACTTATATGTGACCATGAGAAGAGAACTTCAGCATTACTGGAGCAGTGGACTGGCTGTCAAAAATTAAAACCTTACAACATGATATATTGGTGCCTGAACTTTTTAGCAACTAGCACAGAAATTGCTCCTTTCCAAGAAAATGGCCTCCCAAAGCAGATGAGTAAATCTCAGATGAGCCATCAGCTTGACCCACCATAGAAATGTTTCGCTTTTTTCTAAAATCAAGTTATGTTATTTCATCTTTTTTCTAATTTTTAGTTTTATTTTAAAGGGACTTCTAAGCATTTCATAATGAAAAGCGCAAACTAAAGAATTGTATAACATAAACACAGAGTGTTTCTATTATTCCAAAACGTGTTGACTTCTCTCATTACCTGCCATTGTTTTCAGAAAAAAAATCACTTGAAATCCAACTAGCTTTGGTTCTGTTCAGTATTTTGGCAAATAAATAAGTATATGATGAAAGGAATGAAGGAACATGTACTAAAAGAATGAGAAAATGTGCCTTGATTGTGAGTAGTGGGCATAATTCACTTCTCTGGAATAAGGAACTGATTCTGCTTTCCACGAGAGACCAGACAAAGCCTCAGTTTACAAAGCTGTCTAGTAGTACCAGAGAGTTTGCAGTTCCTCTGTTTCTGAATGTTGATGAAAGCAAAGATCTTTGTGAATTACTGTGTTGCTGGAGCAAGATTCCTACAGACAACGCTAAGACGACCAGTGTGATCAAGGGAACGCCAATTTATTAGACAAAGTGTTCACATTATATAGAGATTATCAGTACAGCTACACAGACTTGGCAGCTGCTGACTGGATACTTTAAACTTTCACAAAGCTATGATTGGATAACACTGTCCTGGGAATTCAGTCTTTAAAATAGCTAAGTCATAGTGAATCATTGCTTCTCAGCTCTCTTTCTCTCGCTGATTTTGGTGTCCTTGCAGCTGGTGTTTCTGCACTCCCTCCTCCAGGCCTTCAGTTTATCTCGACTACCTGACCGTTCTCATGCAAGCTGCCTAACACCAAAGCCTCTGGATTGCTCACAAGATGTCCGATGTCCCACACTGTGTTACTTTCACACCTCACATATTTATAAACCCCAGGAACTCCAATATGCTAACAAACTCTCACAAATGACACAATTATAAAAGTAGAACATTAAAACAAACATTAAAATGTAAAAACATTAAAACAAACATAACAAAAGTTAAAATTGACAGGATATAAAATGTTCTCAGTTCAGTAGCTTGGGTATAAACTAAAATCTAAGCAGACAGTGCATATGTTTCTGCACTTGAAAAACTTCCCCCAGAATCTTCTTTCAGGGACAGCTTGAAAAGACAAATTGTGCTGGAGTTTTTCAATCTGTCACAGTAAAGGACAGCTTCTGAGCTGTAAAGAGATGCCTTCAAATGAATAATGTATCATTTTATTTGAGAATTTATAAATCTTTCTAGTTTAGGTTTGTTTTTTTTTTTTCTCTTTCTTCAAATGCCAGAAATACACCATCCAACTTTAATCCAAGTACATACTACCAAAACAATCTTAATCCAAACAAAATGGTGAAGTACCTCAGTAGTTGGATTTTGTATATTCTTTTATGCTACTTCTCTCTTCAAAATTAAAGTGTCAATGTACAGCAAAGTGAGGAAGCATCCATACTTTAATGGGAAACCCAGGTCGAAGATAATAGCCCATACTGAATGACACTGGAATCCAGGCTCAACTGATCTCATTAGGAAAAAGTACAGTACATCTTTTGTGAGGAGAGAGAGTAAGACCCTTCACAGTAGGTTCATCTTAAGGCTAACGAAAAACTCTGCCAACCTCTGACTTAAAATATGTGGATTTAACCTGAGAGTTTGTTCTGTTTATGAGAAATCTGTGTCGATGGATAGGAACTGGTAGAATCTCATCATGCTTTGACATGATGTGCATAAACTGAAAAAGAGCACAGTGTTTTCACAGTGAGTGATTCGGCATAAACCTAATGGTGGTTCTATGGTGGCTGCCTATTCAGTGTTCAACTGTGATTATCTGTAGATTTGTACTTTCATACAAACTCTATTCTAAAGTTCTCAAAAATGACCACTTTTTTTTTGTTCTTATTGTGATTCCTTTTGGTAGGAACTGTGCTAACTACAGGTTTTATTTTCTTTTCCTTATGGAAGGTTCATATATATTATTTTTCAGTTAAGAATTTAGCGGAATCACTAAGACTTTTGTGAAGTAAAAACATACTCATGTTTTGTAAATGGGGAAACTGAAGAACAGAGAAGTAAAGTGATTTTCATGGTGAGTGGTACCGTCAGTGGCAAGGCTGGGAATATAAACCAGAGATCTTTACTGCCAGTTCCACTCTAATCGGTGGAGACCACTGTTCTACAGCTGACATCCGCACACAGAGCTACATAAAGATGTCAGCAGAGCAAAACTAAGAATTCACAAGATATGAAATGACAAACTAAGAGCACTTATGTAACTTCCAGTTCCAGTCTATAGGCGCCTGTTCTAGTCTATATCTTTTCTACTACCCTGTTTTTCCTCCTACTCCAGTAGCTGTTGAGCATCATCTTTTTTTTCAGCATCATTGCCTGATTCCAGTTTAGGTACATGCATCTATCCTACTCCAAAACACTAGAGCACATTCAGGCTAATAAGTCTAAATAGATTTGTCTAAATAATCCCATCATAACCCTTCTATACTATTCCTTATTTTTCAGTAACTTACTTTTACTTTTAAAGTCACTATTCTGTGGCTTTGCACAGATAATACAAGTGATGCATGAAGTCACGTTTCGCAGTTTAATGCAATTTTATTGCATAATAGTAGAAGGTGATACTTTGGAAGTGTTTTGGAGATAATTGAAAAAATGTGGATATTAATTCTGTTTCTTTTGAATTTTCAAAAATTAGAAGGGAATTCAAGAAAAGGACACATAGAATTCAGCAAATTATAAAAAACATTTTTTTCAAATAAATTGTTATTGCAGTGAGAGGGTAGGAAGCCTGTAATGTCTTAAAGAAAATGAAATGTGTACTGGAGTTGTGAGGTATGTAACACAACACCTTCCGTCTGGGATGATGGTTTGATGATGTGGTAAACTAGGATTTTGAACTCCTAATCAGAAAAGTGTCTGTGTTCCAGCTGCAAACCATCGTGCATAAAGTGCATTTGCTAGTTAAGATGCATCTGTCTTCATGTTGCGGTAGAAGACAGTCATTAATGTTATAATTGGTCTGTATAATTCAGCACAAGTGCAGTTTACCTCCATGGCTGATGTGGATCAGGTTTCTATGGTAAAGTGATTTGATTCCATACAGATCTGGTGTTACTGTTTGCAGAGTCATGTCTTGAGTTATAATGAAAGTAATGACCAACCTGGAAAGAATCCAAATGCCATGACTTCTTTTACCATGGTAGAGGTCTAAGCCAAATATAGTTCTGCTTCAAATCTCTTTCCTTGCTCATTTCTTTGACATGCCCATGAACAGTTTTATGGATACGGCCCTTGGTTATATCTTAGGTCATTTAGGTGGCTGTTCATTCCTAGTTGTTGGTCTGTTCTTGCTCCTCTCTCTTCCATCTCCTTCTGGATGCCCATGCTATGCCGTTCTTTCTGCCTCCAGTATAAGACCATTCCCTCTCAAAAACCTATTTGCCAATAAGATCCTTTTCCAAGGTGACAGGAAGATTCAAATTCCTTGTACTGGGGATAGGCAAATAAGTCAGTAAATTGCTAGTTACATTCTCTGATTGTTTTTGAAGTTTTAGTTAGAAGAGCTGCCTCCTGAACTCTTACTCTGTCTGTCCTTGGGCAGACCTAGGTATTTCTTTTAAAAAGATACTCTTGCAAGCTTTACACCAGACAGCAAGCTGAGTGTGCTGCACCCTTACAGGATGTTAGGTTGAGAAACTCCACATAGCAGCTTCTGTTACTGTTCGAAGGATGGAGGCGAGCTGCTGAAATGAGCTAAGACATTAAATAACAAGTTTCAGCCCAGAGTAAGATTTTTCTGCCTGAATTATAAAGCTGCTGTAATAGGAACTGTAAGGAAAATTCAAACAGGCTATTAATTGTAGCAGTGCCAATATATTAAGATGAATAAGATTTGCTAAAGGTATGTAGTAAGCAATTTCAGTTCCTTTTACTTGCTTCATTAGAACTTAATTTTTCATAGATGCACTTTCAGTAAATGTGTGTGCTGATTTAAGAGCTCCTGTATTGGAGTCAGTCACCTCTGCCAAGGCTCAAAAAGTACTACGTTCCTAATGCCACCAGGGTTATACCGGTACATGCTCCACTATGCCTTTGGCTTTCTATAATCTTCATCTGACCTGTGGTAAATCCATGCTGACTGTTCTCACCCTTAAGGAAATGAAATAAGATTAAGGGTATAAAGTTCTGAAAATTAATCTCATAGTCCTGAAGCCTCTTGGCTGTTTTAGAAAATGGTACAAGTCTGCTGGTCATGGTGGTTTTTTTTCGGCTGACAAAACTGTTTTAAGGAAACGCTGAAACTTCTCCTTTGAGAAGAACAGTTTCAGTTGTTCTTGGTCAATGAAATCCTGAAATCCTGCTTAAACTTTCAAACTCAAAGAGGTAGAATCAATCCAGTATTGTCCATGGCATGGTGGATCTGCTACGCAGCAAGAGAAGAAAGCTGGCTTAACTCCCTTCTCTGCCTACTTCAGATGAAGGATTCAGTCTCAGTTGAGATTCCTTTGTCATAGCACTCACTTCACCTGGTTCCCTCCTTTTTGTTTACTTTTTTAATGTTTACAGGAATTAGAACAGTTCTTAGGAAAGACACTG
The DNA here is from genome assembly GCA_039877255.1 of Loriculus beryllinus. NCBI lineage: Eukaryota > Metazoa > Chordata > Aves > Psittaciformes > Psittacidae > Loriculus > Loriculus beryllinus. Next base: position 9,981 of record JBCJKH010021598.1, read on the forward strand.
AAAACAAGGAAATGAGGATTGACTTCTGTTAAAAAAAAATCTTTGAGTGGAAAGTCTTTTACTCAGATCTTACTCTGCAGTAGTAGATTGAGTAAAGTTCGTAATACACACACATAAATATGCTAGCCAGAAATCAAGGTAAAAAATCAGAGAAGGCTTAACCTTAGATGATAGTCCTAAATGCATTTACAAAGGACACGTATCAGAATTCTAGACTGACTTAAGAACTGTGTCTGTGAAAGTGATGCTTGCCATTGGAAGAAGAGAACAATTTTGTTTCCATGAAGAATCAGCCACATGGGGTTCTTTTTAGTTGTGCATGAGGTAGTAAGGTTTTTATTCCATTACTGGTTCTCCCATGTCCTTGTTAAGCCAAGCTTCTGCCTACACTACTGTAAACAGAATTTATTGTTACATCATTGTAGAAGTGCTTGCCATTGCGTGTCTGGCTGCTTTGGTATATTTGGGGAACAGGCACCTCTGCAAGAAACAATCAAGTAAAAAAATACGTATCAGCAAAATGGTTCCCTGTGTTTTGCTGAATATTCATATTCTCATTGGAAATGTTTCCACAGTCTTCCTTTAAAGGAATGAAGTGCATGGAAAACCTAGAGGGACAAAAAACTTTCCTCTGACTAAGAATCCCTAAATCATTAAACATCATTTCCAGAATACACAAAAATATCAGCTACTTCATTTGATTTGTTCCATAAAGTATTATTTCTGTCAACCTGTTCTTTCCTTAGCTTCTCTGAGAAACATTTCCATTCTGAGGTCAGTTGCAGAAAAATTAAGGAATTCCATCGATGTTATAAAAAGAAGTATCAGCTTTATAACATGAAATTGGACTATCACAAAACAAAGAAAACCATTTCTCTTTCATGTTTGGCAGTGTTTCATTGATTATTTTTATTATTTTCAATTATTTTGGGATTTATTAGTATCATTATTGTCATTATATTATTAATTTAATTCATTATTAAGATGAATCCAGAACAATGCTTATTTCTGTCTGCCCAGGTGCATATGCAAGACAGTAACTCCTCATTATATCCAGCTTTAGGTACCTACCACACCACCTTTAGCACTTCAATTTCCAGGTTTTTTTTCTTAAGAGATACAAAGACCAAATATAAAAGCTGTGCCTTATGGCTCCTGGATTACCAGAAGCTATTGTAAGATACACAAGCTGAGGATCTGGCCTGTAAGAGTCCATCAGTATGAGCACATTATTAGGAGGCATTTATACTGGCACCAGCTATGCTCTCTCTGCTTTGTTTCTTTCTCATTTTCTTCTCACTGAAGTCATGAAGTGTTTTGCTTAACTGCTATTCGTTACAGTTCTCTCCTGGAAAAATATCAGTGGTTTAAAGGTTAATAGAATGCTGATGTCAGTGTAATTAGAGCAGAGGAAAAACATTTCTGTAATTACCATTAATGCTTCCTTGCTGTTCAGCCAGTAAGATGTGGCCCCCAGTCTGAGATGGAAGGTGGGTGTAGAGATTGCTATGAGCAAGAGCTTGTGACAGGGTGATCAGACTAGTCACTTTGGAACATGTTGGAAATTGGTTTTTAAGTAACCCACCTGGGAAAAATAGAAGCCAAAATGTCAAGAATGAGAATGTCATAAAAATGTAGTTTATAGAACTGGCTAGTCTGTAAAACATCCAGACATAGAGTTAATAAAAATTCTTTTTTTTTTTTTTTTTAATTTTTTTTTTTTATTTTTTTATTTTCATCACACTGCATTAGAAATAAGCCTGTTGCATTTCAAAAACAGATAGTGATAATTCAGAGCTGTCCATACAAAGGAGTCTGTGATAGTGACTGGGACAGGGCTGGAAGTTGGCTGCATTCAGACTGTTATTCCTAAAGCAGTTTGTTGGTGCTGTGCCTGATCACATGCACCAGTGGCTTCCCATGGAGTGAGTTAGTGCCTGGAAGTGCACTATGAGGTTCTGCCTCACTAGGTGGGACATGGCGTTTCAGAGCTCACTGGGTTAGCTGCGAGCAAATGGAGTAGCTGAGTTTGAGAGGTTTTGTGTCCTGCCAATGGGAGACTGCCTGAATGGCTGGAAAAGAACCCCAGCTGTACTATTCTGGAGTACCCTAGGATAGAAATAGAAGTCTCTCCCACGGATTATTATTACATGCAGGTAATCTTTATGTGACCTGGCCAATAGCAATTTATCAATAAGAACAATCCTTCCTACCTAGCAGGGTGCCCTTACTGAATGAAAGGACATAAGGCTGTATCCTGATGCCCTGTGCTCTGCATGTTGTTGGCCTCCCTGGCAGTGTTGAGGGAACTGTGTCAGACCAGCTGCTACTGCCTTGCTTTCAGTGCCTAGATTCACTCTTGGTTTAAAGATAAAGATACCAGGCTATGTGTGAAGTCAGGGGTTTTGCTGTGAGAGGAAGAGAGCAGTTGTGTGATAAAGTGTCCCAACCACAACTATTTTTGATATAACACATCTCAAATCCCTTATTACCCATAATGACTATGTCTTTCTTAGCTGCACTGTCAGTTCAGGATTTTTTTGTTTCTTTCTTTGAAAGAAGGGAAGATAAGCTTTCAAAATCTGTTATATTATAAATCTTGCCATTTTTACTTCATAGATTTCTGAGCCTCCACTTCACGTTTCACTGTCTGTAGTTTGTCCTGTATGACTGACCTGATCATGATGGGGATTTCTGTATTTTGAAGAACTCATACTTTTTGACATCTTTTTATAGAGAGCTTACTGGTTGGTTATACTGTTTTAGCTTAGTTCACTTTTTTCCTGTCTGGATTATAGGTGCTTCTAATTGGTCAGTTATAATATGCTTAAACAGTCTCTAAGATGGGCCTAAACACTTTAATTCACATACTTTTACCTTTTGGAAACTTTTAATGGCTGCCTTCATAAGTTTATTACTTCTACTTTGGTAGTTTCTAACATGACTTTTTTGAAGATCATCATCTGAATTGTAGACTGTGGTCAGCAAGACTTACTGGCTGAGGCCTCTGTTCCTTGAATGGCTTCCTTGACTCTGCCTGTAACACATTTACAAAGCCATAAAGTGGACTTCCCTTATTAACATGTAGCAAAATTTTCATGGGCAGTATAATCTTGCAGTGTATAGAAATGCTTTTTTGCTATTTTAAAATGTAGATTGAAATTAAATTAATAGTTATTCAAATTTATATAATGTGAAAGAGCATAAAAAGAGAATAATTTCTGCAGTGTAGAAGTTGTTTCAAGAAATATCAAGAAATTCCTTTACATGTCTTCCAAATGGCTGGTTTATAGGCACACACCTGACGTCACCCACTTCTGGGTGACCAATCCCTTGATTTCATTCAGAATTGAATTATTTTTTTTCTTCACACACAAACAAAGAATTTAGTTTTTATATAGGTGTGTGTATATGTATTTAACGGACAGAAGTTCAGAACTGAGTTTTTTTACTTGAAAGTATTTGTTTGCATGCACGTAAGGCCTTAAGAAAAAACTATCGATAAATAAGTCATCTGATCGGTTTTGCTAAGTTTAATGAACTTGCATTTGCACAATTATTAATGAAATTCTACACTCTGGTAAATCCAGAAATCATCAGGCTACCACTGAGCAAGCTGCTGTAGTGACAGGTCAGAGTGTGCTATTGTGAAGGTGTAATAGCTTCCTTCTTAAAGTAACACTGCTGGCACAGCACTGTGCTTAGGCTACTTAGCTCTGTCCTACAGAGCTGCCTCATTCAGTAGCAGCTCAGGTGTCTCTGTGTCCTGTAGTATTGTACAGTGCAGACGTGCCCTAAGAAACTAATCAATGAAGAGTAAAAAAGAATAAATTTTGCTATTGCTATTTTTACTATCAAACATTTCGCAGATGCCCTATGGAAGACCCGTTGTTAATCACCTCATACCTTCCATGGATTGCAGAAGATGTGGATTTTTGAAAAAGAGTTTGAAAAAAAGTAGCTACATGATTCAGTTCAAAGCTGGCATCCCCTGGAGGAGCTTGGAATGAGAGAAGCAGCAAGTGCAGGTGAAGGTCAGAAACACTGAATAGAAGTTGGATGATGTGATAATAGACAGGAGCAGATAACAGTAAAAGTTTCATTGCAAAGGGAACAAGCATGCTAGATTAGGAGGAAGATAAATAGGCCTTTGCAACTTCAAATCTTCTCCTTTCCAATTTAACATATGAAAGTGAATGATACCTGAATGCTTATGGGGATCTAAAACTGAAAAATAGCCAAGGTTCGTTCCTGACTTTTTGTCAATGTTCCACTACCTCCGTTTTCACTTTGAAACACAAGTGGCAAGCAAAATTCTCGTAATGCTATCTGTACATTTTAGAAAGGCATGTCCTCCAGACATGATTGCTACAACAGAGTATTCCTTTCTTGTATCGCATTACAGTGATCAAGCCTCGTGTACGGACTCAGAATGTTGTACCAAACTGCTCCTAAGTGACTTTAGTGATTTGGAATTGCAAATAAGTTACAGTTTAGCTGTACTAAGTCAAATGTGTCCTTAAACTGTGTCCTTGAGTATATATTTCTGTAATAGTTTTAAGTAGATTAAGTATTTGATTTTTACCTGGTGGCGTAGTAGTGGTAGATTGCAGACTGTAGTCTGCAGTCTGCATTAAATTGTGATCGTGGTTAAAAATCTGAGACCCAAGATCTTCATGGTCTCAGGCTTAGTATGGCCCTTTTTCATATAGGCAGAACTGATTAAGAATTGTAACATCTGAAGAGAATGTAAGTTTTGGATGGACTTTCAGAGAAAGGTTATGATCTTTGTGAAGGCCATCCTCTACAAGAAAGAATGGTAGCAAGCTGCCTGACCAACAGGCAGTAGTAGTTATCAAGAATAATAAATTCCCAGCCTTCTCCAGGAGTACCCATGCGTACTTCTGAAGGATAGTTTGCCAGTTAGTTGGAAGCCATGGTATTGGTATCTAAGAACTCTTACGCCTTCTTGAATCTTTCTTTAACATGCCTTTTTCTTCTTATTATTTCCACTGTCTTCTACTTCTAGTTTCCCTTACTCCCTTATTTGTCAAGACATGGTGACACTATGCAGCTAATGGTTCTTTGTCAAGTCCTTGAAAACAAGGTGTGCATATCTTGTTCTCTCTATGAGATCACAGAATCACAGTATCATTAGGATTGGAAGGGACACCTGGAGACCATCTAGTCTAACTCTCCTGCCAAGGCAGGGCCACCTAGAGCAATTTACACAGGAACATGTCCAGACATCCAGGCATTTGAATGTCTCCCGAGAGAGAGACTCCACGACCTCCCTGGGCAGCCTGTTCCAGTGCTCTGCCACCCTCAACATAAAGATGTTCTTCATGTTGAGGTGGAACTTCTTGTATTTTTATGTATGGCCATTGCTCCTTGTCCTGTTGCTGGGCACCACAGAAAAGAGTCTGGCACCATTCTCTTGGCACCCACTTTTGAGGTATTATATGCATTTCTTCTGTTCTGTACACTAAACAGCCCAGCTCCCACAGTCTCTCCTCGTAAGAGGTCTACTCAAGACCCTGACATCTTTGTGGCCCTCTGCTGGACCCTCTCCGTTAACTTCTTGGAAGTTTCATTTAAGTTGGTACAGTATCGAAAACAGTGGGTAACCTACAGAATCCATAATGACTGACATAAACTTCTTAATGGAAAATATTATATGGATTTAATGCACATGTTGATGGAAAACAGCATTTCGTTTTCTTAAATTCACATCTGATGGCATGGAACTCCCAAGGACGTTTAAAACAATGAGATAATTTTAAATTACATGAGTGAAATCACCAAATGTCTTTAAAAGCAGTAAGTGTTCATTATTGCTCCTCCTGAATCTGTGAATAACATTTTTACTTAATTTTTAAACACCCGTACTACAATATTTCAGCAATTTCATATCCAGGTTTTTTTATCTAGCAGCAAGAGGGATAATTTGCCCACACAAACTTTAGTTTCATGGTGAGTAAGAATAGTAATAAAATAATAGTTTTGCTACTACAATTAAAGGTGAAAATTATTTATTTTAAATCTGAAAATATTTTCAGTAGATAGTGATCATAAACTTACAGACAGCTATATAATCACTTCATAAACTTACATGAATTTTCAAAGGTCAGAGTACTATCATAAAGAAGGAAAATTAGATGTAATGTACTTAGGTTTTGTAATACCTGTTTTATAAGACTGCTATCAACAAATCTGGTACTGTAATGAGAATTGTCAAAATAGGCAAAAAGATTCTGTACTTTTTGTTGTAATCTGAAATTTATCTTCATAAATATTATTTTTTTATGCAAAAGTGACTCCAGCTGAAACTATTTTCTCCTTTACCTTTTCTGTGTCTAAGCACCTAAGGAAAAATGTGTTTTCATTTGTTTCTGTCTAAGCACAATAGTTACACAATATTTTTCACACCAGAAACTTACAAAGCTCTTAGTGATATATTAAAAAAAAAAAAAAAAAAGCAAAACCCAAAAAACCCCAAACAAACAGGAAAGCTGTACAAAGGAGAGGAAAATTTAGCACCATACATGTGATAAAACCCTGTTAATATTTCTGCTGTGAAGCAATGCCTTCTGTGCTTTTAGAGTCACACTGTTTCCCTTGCCTAATGACTGCTCTGTTTGTATGTGACGGCTTTCGCCTCTCTAGCTAGAAAATGCTGCTTTTGTAGTATTAATAGTGCAGCCAAATGGTTTAATTGCAGGAAGTTTTCTTGTAATTGGATAAGAATATCTTCCCCTGGCTGAAAGTTTAGTTTGTGGCCATTTATAACCTTTCTATTTTCATCTGAAACATGAATCCTTGGTCTTTGAAAGGAGAATGCTGCTTTCTGTTGATATTCCTCTATAACTGAGAGGAGGGGTTGATTGTTCAGTGTGTAATTATGGATCAACAATAGGCCTCTAAGTTTCTAAGAGATACATGCACTTCTATCACGTTCTTTTCTGAAAATATAATCATAGAATCATGGAGTGGTTTGGGTTGGAAAGGACCTTAAGCTCATTCAGTTCCAGCCCCTCTGCCATGGGCAGGGACACTTCCCAGTATACTAGGTTGCTGCTGAATATGTTCAGTAGCTCTATAGATCCCCTAATGTGACTTAGCTGACCAATGACAATTGGTGGACCACACTTCGTGAAACACTACCCGAAACTATAAAGCTACATGAAATGCAGACATCAGTAGGAATTTCTGTTACAGCTGTATTATGTTAAGTACTGTAGTTTCATGCTGTTTCTTGATCCCCATTTAACAGAATGTTCTTATCTATAAAATAGTAGTAGGAATGGTTAAGTGCAACCAATGTACTTGAAATAAGGATTTTACTCAACAGCATGACTGAGAAAAAAAGTGAAGAGCTATTTCATATTGTTCTGGGCACCAGCAGATGTTTGTTTCCATACTTTTCACTGCAGGGATATATTTCTTTTCTTCTGTATATAACCTTGTATCTGATTATAGCAAAGTATTTTTTAATTATTCCTAGTGTGTTTAATTATTATATAGCCAATGTTCAGTGTATGTCATGATATTGCAAGCTCTTTCTCTCCTCAGTCTAATGCAACTAAGAAAGGTCAATTAAGCTGAGAAAAAAAAATAGTATTTCTCAAATTGCAGGAACCTGAAATGCCCATTGTTCACAGTCTCATAACTGAAAAAAGTTTCTATTCAGAGAGGTTATATTAAGTGTACAGCATGAGTCTGTATCACACTGAAGACTCCTTTTTGATAGAGATAGCTATTGTGTAAATATTCTCCAGTTTTAAGACAGGGAGAAAAGTATAAACCAAGGATCAAATCCTGTTAAATGGCTTCATGTTGCTATTTAAAGCATGAGGTCTGCAGCTAGTTACAGATTTTGATGGATGCAGTGCATAATTGGTATTTTGCCTACAGTACATCATGAAGTAAGAGAGCTTATTCTAGGGCCTGAGAATTGTACACATGGAACTGTTCAGTGCTTTAATTAGTAGCCATTCTGTCCTTACTTTTCCCATGCAATATTTTACAGTTTCACCTAAATGAGTTTTAACTTGAATTGAAACAGCATCTCAGGTACAGATTTGCTGTAACCATCACTTTCATTCTCTTCTTGTGTATGCGGTGGACTGCAGGTTTTTTCAGTGATACTTGGCTGCCTCTGTCACTAGGCATTTAACCTTTTTTTTTTGAAAGCAGATGTGTGAGAAGGCCTTTTATGAGCTAGCAGAGCTTGCTTTCGAAACTCAGTGAGTTCCCAGTCATACAAACTCTCTGCAAGATTAATTCAAGTCAATAGGGGATTTAAAAGTGAAAGGGGAGAAAAATCAGGTCAGCAAAAAATATGAATAGAATGATTAAATCAGAGGGAAATGCTGTTGTAAAAGACAGAGGATTCCAATTCCAGTTATTACAGATTGGGAGGCTGAGATGCTTAATAGCAAGGAAGGAGAATATTGCTTGAGAACTGAACTGAATTGGCAGAGTACATCCAATCACTCTCCTTCTAATAGAATGTTTGAATATGTAATATAATGTGATACAAGTGTTTGGTCTCTGCTTTTTAATAGGACTACTGTGAATGTAGCTGCAGAGAAAAAGATCATTCGTGTTTCCTCTGTCCAAAGGGCTGAAGTGTCTGAGCATGCATTTGATACTGTGTATTTTTGTGGTTTCTGTTTTAAAATAATGCTTTCAAAATCTGAGTGGACCTAGTTCATCCTGTCCTATTCAGGAAGGTCAATGTTAGGTCCTGAGCAGCGCCAGCATTCATATATTACCAGTTATATATTGGTACCAATATCTTCCAAATGATGATTTGATGTCTTTTAAGTCCTAGCATTTATAATAGTAAAAATGTTCCCAGCTGCACTGAATATGCATATATACAGGAAGGAGTGCTATTTAGGCATTCTAGGAAGAGTTAAAGTTTAAATTAAAATCCTAGCTTTTCTTAAAACCTATTTATAAGAGAAGTAACCAGTCTTGTTAGATTGTGCTATCATGTGGGTTTTGGATCATGTGAGGTAGATGTTCCCTGGAGTTTTGTCATCTCCAGATGAGATAAATATTCTAAGCACATGATTGCATTGACTTGTTACAGACATGCACAAAGTTACGAACACAATGGAACCCCAAACTTCATTGGGGAATCTGGTCACTACTGCAGCATAAATATTCAATAGCAGGAGATGAGACAGACTTTTTCACTATGGCATTTATATATGCACCCAGCATGACAACATTTTAATTCTGTTATTAGATGATACAGTACTGTCACCCCAAAGAAAC